>CABHPH010143176.1:42755-53332 GCA_902168325.1 Peromyscus nudipes
AAGGTTTGTTTCACTGAACGTGCTGGGTATGTCCAGCAAATTTGGATTTCGATCAGGACCCTGCCACTTGCTCCCCATGTGCTCTTAAACTCAATCTGCCTGTCCATTATTCTCAAGCATGACACAGAGAGGAAGAGGCCAGCTTCATACGGTCACTGCGTCAACTGAATGAGAGCTCAGCAGAGTGGATGGTCAGGAAGTGTTGGCTTTTATAATCAAACTCCCCTGTCTGACAACTTTAAGCCTTCTTAAAGATCTTTTAAAAAAATGTTTATGGCAAAGCCTAGTGCTTGACTTCCAGGCTGCCACATACAGAGATCTTTCTAGATTTGAATATGCACAGTATAAACTGAGATGTTCTGGAAGTGTCAAACACCAGATTCCAAAGATTTATTTGAAAGGGAATATAAAGCAGATGATTAATATTTGAAAATATTGACTGTTTTGAAATGATATTTTTCAGAGATGAGTTAAATAAATTACATTATTAAAATTAACATTACCAGGGCTGGGGATGTAGCTCAATGGTAGAACATTGGCCCTGGCAGGCATGAGGCCCTGGGTTTAATCCCCAGTACCACACACACAGGAAATTAGCATTACCTATTTGTTGTCACATTTCCAAAACTTAGTTACATGTGAGTCTTGCAATACGTTTTTAGACTTTACTCTTGCAGACCATTAGAGCAGAAGATAATTACTTCAGTGAATTTCATCCGTGGGCCCTGAAAGAGCTAATGTGTCCCCCAAGGTGCTACTGAGAGCACTCACTCACATTCGAACACAGAGCAAAACATGTCACAAACTGCTAATCACATCGTCAAGAACAGTTTCCCTGGTTGCGGAGTGTAATCATTTATGAGAGTAAAGCGCTCAGGGACTTTGGGTAAATTTCAAACACCCATTCAAGGAATCTTCTCATCCCTGCCAAATTTGTCATGATCTAATCCGGGTGCAATTTAATGCATGGCGTTTTTATCACAATTCGAGAATGCACTCAACTGGCACAAATACATTTATTTATTCACAGAGCTGGGGAAAGGGTGGTCTCTGCTCACTAATGTGCTTAACTAATGGACTAGCTCATTGGCCAGTGGTAAGGCCAGCGGTAATGAGAAACCACACTAGCCACTATTAAATACTCAAGTAGCTAATTACATGGTTTGTTTAAACTTGGAGGCACACAGATGCTGCTGAGTTTCTTCTAGTCCTCTGAGCTGTCATTTATTTCATGACAACAGTAAACTACTATAGAAAAATCTAAATTATAAAAAAATAAATAAAAAGCAAGGCATGGTGGCACTCACCTTTAATCCCAGCACTCAGGAGGATCTCTGTGAGTTCAAGGCCAGCCTGGTCAACAGAGCAAGTTCCAGGACAGCCAGGGCTGTTTTACTGAGAAACCCTGTTTAGAAAAATATAGATAGATAGATAGATAGATAGATAGATAGATAGATAGATAGATAGATAGACAGACAGATAGACAGACAGACAGACAGTAAATATATAGAGATATACATAGATGATAAATAGATGATAAATATATAGAGAGATATAGATAGATGATAGATAGATAAATAGATGATAAACAGATATAGATAGATGATAAAAAGATGATAGATGATAAATAGATGATAAACAGATGATAAACAGATATAGATATAGATAGATGATAAATTGAGAGATGATAGAGAGATAGATAATAAAAAGATAGATGGATAGTTCATAGATAATTAGTTGATAGATTGATGGATAGAAAGAAACATAGATGGATAGCTAGATGGATGGATGGATGGATGGATGGATGGATGGATGGATAGATGATAGACAGACAGTTTCATGCACTGACAAACTTCAGTGTATAAGAGGGCACCTTTCTATTCCTGTCACATTCCCTTTTTCTCCTTACTTTTTAATATATATAGCAAAATTCAATATATATGACAGAAAAACATGATATTCCAAAATTTACAAGTTAGGAACTAAATTATTTTCACACTTTTGGAACTTCTATATAGTTATTTTTAATGTAATTTTAAACTTTATTATATACTTTTGGCTTTTTTCAGAACAAGGATCTTGCTATGTAACCCGGGCTGGCCTAGAACTCATGACCTGCCTGCCTTGTTCTCCTGAGTGCTGGGTCCTAGGGAGTTTTAATGCCACGTCAAATTACAGTTTTGATGACAGCTCCTGCTATGTTATTTTCTACTGTATAAAGACAGTCAAGATGGGGTGGGGAGAGAGGGAAGACAATGTGCATTAACGTTTAATCTCAGAATTGCCAAGCATAGGGAGAAACTCCTTAGTTCGGGTGGGTGGGGCTGGGCCAATCATAGCTGAATCCTAGCTCTAGGAAGAACTCTTCTTGAGAGATTTAGCCATGTACAGACTCGAAATCTTGCAGAAGTAATTTTAGAGGCTGATAACACCAGGATCAACAGACCAGCCACCTACTTGAGATAATGTTTTAAATAAAGCATGTACCTTAACACTATAAAAAAAAACCCACTTATAAAATTCACAATCAATTTTGCCAGCAAGTATTCACATCACATCAGAACTAAATGAGAGTGTGTCTGTCAAAAAAAAAAAACCAAAAAAACCCCAAAAAACAAAAAAACACTTTTCAATCTTTTTCTGTAACTTTGTGCTTTTGCAACTAATATACAAGAGCTCGACCAAGTTCCAGCATCATGACTGTAAACACACTGTATTTCAAAAGCAGCAGAGAAGCACTTTAGAGCCAAGAAGATCCAAGGAGCAAAGGACAGAAACAACCCAGCCCTTTGGAAAAAAGTAGGAACACCAAAATCCTCGGGAGTACTCTTAGCTGATTAAATATATTTCTGTGGAGGGAAAGCAGATTTAATTTCCCAGTACAAACCTAGCTCTTTCATAACTTGGGCTTTCCCAGGCCTGGGTGAGGATTGTAAACCAGTGCAATAATGTTGGGAGACAGTTTGGCAGCCTCCTATAAAATGAGAGCATACCTAGTCTACGCTCCTCAGTCTTTGCTCAGGAGAAATGGAACCTCACATAAGCATGTTCCGAGGACGGTTATGAAGATTCAATGGGACCATGAACATGGACGTGGCTTCGAGGAGCTGTGCACATGGGGAGATGTGGGAGTGATGCATGTGATCTTCTTTCACAGCTAAGTGAAGCATGATAGAGCACAGGGTTTCACAAGTGCAGAGCTGGTAGGGATGGTGGTGGTGTGTATACACAAATGCACAACTGTGCATGTAGAGCAGGTCGATGTTTTTCTTAATCATTCTCTACCTCATTTTTTGAGATAGAGTCTCTCACTGAACTGTCAGGGGATAATCTTTTTGTACACTGTGAAGATGTGTCATGCCAAGGCACCTTATGATTGGTTTAATAAATAGCTGAATGGCCAATAGCTAAGCAGGAGGAAATAGGTGGGACTTCTGGGGACAGAGAGGAACTTAGGGTTAGAATCTAGGCGTGCAAGAGATGCCAGAAAGACACTGAGGAAACAGGACGTACAGAACGGAGAAGAGGTAAAAAGCCACGTGGTAGGGCGTAGATGGCTAGAAACGGGTTAATTTACATTATAAGAGCGAGTTGGGAATGAGCCTAAGCTAAAGGCCCAGCTTTCATAATTAATAATAAGTCTCTGTGTCATTATTTGGAGGCTGGAGAAAGTCTGACAAGAAAGATCTGCTACACTGAAGATTAACTGTTTCTGCTCGACCGGCTGGCTAGCAAGCCCAGGGATCCTCCTTTGGTTTATTATACAAGACACTGAACTACCACACCTAGCTGTCTCTTACATGGATTCTGGGCATCCACACTCAGGTCATCACTGTTTCATGGCAAGCACTTTACCAACTGTACCATCACCCCAACCTTGAGACCTGGTGGTTTATGTTGTTACTCATACTTCAGCGTGAGACCTATGCTGTGTAACACGAATCTTAAAAGGTCTTATTAATAGAAAACCCAGAGCCAGATATTGGGATGAAAGCTGAAAGATCAGAGAAACAGAACAAGCCACAGGTAACCTCACCTTACCAACTCCTCAGCCTCCAGAGCGAGACTTCCTGTTTATTCACGCCTTATATACCTTTCTGTGCCCTGCCATCTTCCTTCCTTCCTAGTGCTGGCATTAAAGGCATGTGTGCTTCCCAAGTACTTGGTAGCAAAGGCATGAGATTTCAAGTGCTGGGATTAAAGGTGTGTGTCACCATGCCTGGCTCTGTTTCTAGTGTGGCCTTGAACTCGCAGAGATGCGGACTGATCTCTGCCTCCCGAGTGATGGGAGGAAGGGCGTGTGGCACCACTGAGTGGCCTCTATGTCTAATCTAGTGGCTGGCTCTGTCCTCTGATCCCCAGATAAATTAGGGTACACAATATATTGGGGTACACAATATATCACCACAATGCTAACCTAAGCACTCTCCTAAATGTTGAAAATACTGCAGTGAATCTGAGCACCCAAGCCACGCTTATGCAGTTTAGTTTCGAGCCTTTAGCAAGATGCTGAAGATTTGGAACCTCGGGGTCTGCCTGTGTCCTCCTATTCAGTTCAGTCACTTCTGGCACACTGTGAGTCACACTGAGTCCGTGAGCACAGGAATCAGCTAGGCATAAGCTGCTTTCACGTACTTTGTAAGTCCAAGGAAGCGACGAACAAGCAGCAAGCAGGCCCAGACCTGAGAGGACGAGGACTGTGAGTGACACCGGCCTTGGCCTTGGCAGCAGGAACTGGTCATAGGAGTGAGTGAAGGAAGGCTTCCCAAAGGAAGAGCTTGTATATGCAGCTGGCGTCGTAAACCAGCATGTCAGGAACCCACATCATGAGAATACAGCTGAGAATGCAGCCTGTGGCCCATCAAGTCCTGTGACATGAAGCAGCGCTTGCTTCCATTTTAAGGGCAAGCGTATTAAGTTGGAAAATTGTTGTAAAATCCTGGATCTAGTTTATACTATTTGACAATATGTTGTCTTCCTCACACATATGCTTAATTTGGGCTTTCCACATCTGTTTCCTCGATGCCAGTGCTTCTAATGTTCTGCTCGAAGAAACTGGGTAATTGAATGAATTGTTTTTAATCACATGGGGCCAATTCTGATTTCTAGTCAAGTGTTTGGGACTTGCTAAATCCAGTTTACAGCCTAATTCTGTGGTAGGCCGCACTGGCCTCAGAGCATGAACCAGGCCTCCCAAAGCAACCAGATGCTTGCTATTCTGGAACATGCCAAAGCTTTCATAATATTTTGTTTTCAATTTAATTGAAAAGTTCTGTGTGTGAGAGAGATTCTACCACAAATAGCAGGAGTACCAAGTGACTCCGTTCACACTAGTTCTGATGAAAGACCCAAGCAGAATTTGTTAAAAGTTTTTATTGTGTGAGTGTGTGTGTGTGTGTGTGTGTGTGTGTGTGTGTGTGCCACAACATGAATACCACAGCATGTGTGTGGAGGTCAGAAGATAACTCAGTGGATCAACTTTCTCTGTCCACCTTTATGTAGATTCTGTGGCTTAAATTCCAGCTGTCAAGCTGGCATCTTGTTGGTAGCAAGCACCTTTACCCGCTGAGCCATATGGCTGAGCCTGCCATTTTACTTTACATGCCATAAAACTTCTGAAACAGTCCAAGTGAGGAGTGGAACAAGGGGCAAGGGGTTAAAAATGATTCTTTCCATATATGGCAACAGACTGAGATAGGGATGGCATTAGAGAAATGCTCAGGCTGAGGGAAAGACTTCATGGTGGCCTCAGCAGTTAGGATAAGAGCTACTCCAACTATTATGGACCCTGTCCCATTTAAGAATTAAAAAAGAACCTTCCATTTATTTTTAGGGGCTTGCAAACAGCTGTTCAATAGAATACTCCTATAAATTACAAAAGCTCACTCAGGTGAACGTCATTTTCATTTTTAGGAACATCTAGATTATAGGAAGACGTCAGTGATGTTTCCTGGATTGCCAGAAACAGCTATGATAGAGAAATGCCCCTTCCAAAAAATCACAGCGAGTGTGTACTCAGAACAAAGTCACTGCTATATAAAAGTGGGACCCCTTGCAAGGCAGAGTCGAAGCCCGCCCCTAACTCGGCTACACTCCAGAGCCCTCTCTGACCAGGGAAGTGTGTAGTGAAAGGATGACAAGCTTCTGGGTTCCTTGAACACACAGATCAACCGTATGTGGCAGGTGCCCAAGATACCGGGTCATTCAACACCGGCATCAATGCCTTAAGCCTGTAAGCAATCAGCCATTCAACCTCGGGGTTCGGACTGCGCTCTGGATGGCTTTCCTGAGGTCCAGTGCATGCACACCAATTCACCAACAACATTTGCTGGGTAAAGTCTACATCTTTAGATGGCTGGAAATGGCTGGAGAATGGAAAGTGGCTGCAGGAAGCAACAACAGAAAGCAGCTTTGCTTGGCTGGAGACCAAGCTGGAGAAAAGTTCCCAAGCCTGATTCTTGAGGGTAACACCTGTTAATTAGGAAACTTTGGAAGGAAGAAAAGAGGGCAGACCAAAGGGAGCAGCTAGTCAGCCCATGCTGAGAGCCATGGCACTAACACTTCTCAGCACCTGACGCTTCAGCCACCATTCCAGGTTGGGATACAGCCACTCACCAACAGAAACTAAAGCTCCAGCAACTTAGCATCTAGGTGGTTAAGGAGCAGGCTGTGGATTCGCCCCAGCCAATGCTGTGTACCCAAGGGCTCCACATCAATGGCATTAACCAACCACGAATGTGAAAGACCTGAAAAACAATGGCATCCGTGCCTAACGTGGGCAGACCTTTTCCTTGACATCAGTCCCTGAACAATTCAGTCTAGCAACCATTCACACAGCATTTATGCTGTCCTGGGCACTGTAAGTATGCTACAGAGATTTCAAGCACATGGAGGGTGTTCAGAGACAATGCATATATTAGTCCAGAAGGCTGAGTGTGAATGGCTCTAACTGCCATCATATGACAAATGGCCTTCACCCATCTGGTAGATTATGAGTTTATTTGTTTAGGTCAGGAACTATTTATTTTTTAAATGCTAAGGAAGAACTTAGTGTCTGACCCATAGTTAACATTTCATAAGTAGACACTTAGCATCTAGTAAATACCTTATGAGAAAACATTTTCCTGCAGACTGTGGCAATAAGTAGGCACCAGTGACCCATCCCTGTGGCATCAGTAACAGAACCAGGGGCAGACCTCCCTTTGATCAGGAGCAACTTCTGAGGCTAAACTCCACCAGGCTAGATTTAACAGTGCAGCTGTGTGCAGCTCGTCCCTTGCCTGGGTGTGCAAATGGCTCTGGGAAGTGAGTTTGCTGCTAACAGAATCACTTTAACTTCTGGCTAGAACTCAGCACTATGCCCTGAAGCTTCTTCCTGGGTAGACCAGTACACTCAGGCCAAGGTTCTGGGACATCTGTTCCTACTCAGCTCAGACTCACTTAGTAGACTCTTTCTTGGCCCATCTCCCAGGCAGCTGTGCCATTGATTGCAACTGGCCCCGAGATTCTGTAGAAGGGTCTGCTCAGAAGAGGCAGGGATGGCCAATAGTGACAGGCCTGTGCCATTTCTCACTGACCCAGAAGGGCAGGACCTCCCAAGATCCTCCCACAGTCCTGCCCAAGAGAAACCACTCAAGCCATGTCACACTGAATCTTGAAAGCTCTGGTAGACACACTGAAGAAGAAAAGGAAAAGATTAGTTAACTGTCAACCATGCATTTCACTGAGCAGAAGATATGGAAGATATCATTTCAATGTGGAATAGATATAAAATTACTAACAATGAATTTTAGTTCACTTTCTCTACATTGTCACAATCTATCTCACACCCTAAACTACATCACAAACCAATTCTAAGTCCAAGTCTACACAGCTACACGTAGGGGGCGCCTGTGTACATTGGGGCCACTGTAGGCGGCTGCATATCCCTAAGTGTCTAAGGGCCATCTCTGAGGACATTTTGAGTGACTGTTCCAAAATGAATCTTCTGAAAATAATTCAAGAAAGAAAGGAGGAGGAGGAGGAGGAGGAGGAGGAGGAGAACAACAACAACAACAACACTGGCAAACTCTGCAACAACAACAACAACAACAACAACACTGGCAAACTCTGGACCAACAATCCTGCATGAACAAATGTTTATCTTTACAATGTATAACTATGAAAAAAAGCTTCGCTTCCTTTAGTCCACTAAGATCTTACTATCGATGTAGAGCAGAGGAAGGTGGGGCAGCAGGCATTTAAAACCTTTCCTCTGTCTCAAAGGAATGACCACTCTGTAAGGCGAAGAGGGTGGCTATAGCACTGTGGCTGGAGCACTGTGCCCTCCCTCTCCAGAGCGGCAGTCCCTGGGTCAGCCTGCTCCCGCTTTCTTGGCTATTACCCAACAGTGGCAGAACAAGAGCCCTTTGAAGAGTCACAGAAACAGCACGTTGGTTTCTAAACATGTGAACCTGTCTGCCTGCCTATCTGGACACTGTAATTGCCCATCAATTGAGAAGTTTACTTTTCGGTGGGAACTATTTACAGGCTACTAACACCTGTTTTAGGGACTGTAATGAAATATTAAAACAAATACCAACAAAACCCAGAAGATCATTAGGAGATGTTTTTGAAAAACAATACTAGAAAAGTAATGCCGAAAAATTTCCAGCACATGCGGCCCTACCAAAGTTGAGCCAAGAGGATATAAAACAACCTGAACTGTGTTGAGCATTAAAACTGAAAAAGAAAACTGAATTGACAAAAGAAAACTCTAGGTCCAGACAGATCTACTACTAGTCACTAGACAGTGTAAGAAGAGCTAACAGTGGACCTTGCTACAGTTTGCTTTTCTGTTGCTGTGATAAACTTCATGACCAAAAGCAGCTTGGGGGAGGAAACCGTTTATTTGGCTTTTCCAGGCCACAATTTGTCACCAAGTGAAGTCAGGGTAGGAACTAAAGCAGAAAACATGGAGGAACACTATTCACCTGCTCTCCTATTGGCTTACACTCAGCTAGCTTTTCACCCAGGCCCACCTGCCTAGAACTGATGCCACCCACTGTGAGCATCTTCCCCCATACCAATCAAGACCATCTCTCACAGACATGGCTACCGAACAATCTGATATGGGCGATTCCTCAACTGAGGTTCATTCTTCCCAAGGGATTTTAGATTATGAACTCTAGATTAAGAACTATTAGACGCCGGGCAGTGGTGGTGCACGCCTTTAATCCCAGCACTCGGGAGGCAGAGGCAGGTGGATCTCTGTGAGTTCGAGGCCAGCCTGGTCTCCAAAGTGAGTTCCAGGAAAGGTGCAAAGCTACACAGAGAAACCCTGTTTCGAAAAACCAAAAAACTATTAGACATAGTTCTTAAGATGCTCTACCAAATAGGAAGGCTTTGAGGGGATACTGCCAAACTCACTTTCCAAAGCCAGTATTACCCTAACACAAAAACTAGGTAAGGAAATTATAATCCAGTTTTCTTGATGAACACAAATGCAAAAATCCTCAATTAAATATTAGCAAGCTGGGGAACTGAGGGGTTGACAAGATGGATCAAGGCACTGTCGAGCATGATGTCTTGAGTTTGAGTCCCCAAAAAACCACTCCAGCAAATTGCCCCCCACCCCTCACAGACACACATGCACACACCCCAAACAAATCAATAGAAATACTTGCAAACTGAACTTCAGAACATTCAAAGATCGTATGTCATAATCAAGTTGGATTCCTTCCAGGAATGCAGTACGATTTAGCACCTGCAAGTCAATACAAGTATATAAATAGAGCCAAGGAACAAATATAAAATAAATCACACAATCGTTTTGGATGGAGAAACAGCCTTTGATGTATTTCTTTTGTTTTCCAAATATGCCTTGAAGATAATCTAGTAGTACACAGTAAGACTACTGACGTTGATGCTCAAGTTTGCTGCTTGGTGTAGCATGTAAAGGAAGGTTCTCACAAAGAAGCTGCACCTTCTACTGAACCTTCTGCAAAGCTGGTTAACTGATTATAATTATTCTGGGCCATCTTTAACCCCTCAAAATAGTCATTTATTGTTTCCCTCTATTTGTGAGCTAACACTGTCTTTGTGACTGAAGATAAACCCTTAGCCCTCACTAACTGTGGCGGTTTGAATGAAAATGGCCCCCATAGGCTCATGGGGAGTGGTACTACTAGGGGGTGTGGCCTTGTTGGAGGAAATGTGTCACTGGGGGTGGGCTTTGAGGTTTCAGAAGCTTAAGCCAGGCCCAGAGTCACTCTCTCTTCCTACTGCCTGTGGATCTGGATGTAGAACTCTCAGCTACCTCTCCAGCACCATGTCTGCTTGTGTGCCACCATGCTTCCTACCATGATGATAACAGACTAAACTTTTGAACTGTAAGCCAGCTCCAATGAAATGTTCTCCTTTATAAGAGTTGCCATGGTCATGGTGTCTCTTCACAGCAATGGAAACCCTAACTAAGACAAACGAAAAGGCTAATAGTGTCATCTAACATCTGATGCCTCTAGCAGAGATAGTTCCATTGCTTTAACCTGCCCACCTAATGTTTCCACTAGTGTTTGTAAAAGGTGTCTTGATTTATG
>CABHPH010143177.1:0-15086 GCA_902168325.1 Peromyscus nudipes
ATGGTCATTGTAAACACTTCCTCCTGCTTTTCCACAACTGAATTGCTTCCATCTTTCTGACCTGACTCCATTAGTCCTTAACTTTAAACATTATTTTCATTTCTGTTTGTGAATTTCGTACACGAATACTGTATGTACAGCATTTTGACCCTTCCTGCTCCCCTTCCAACTCCTCCTGTGTTACCCCCACCACTTCTCAGTTCTCTATCTCCTTCTCTCTAATTATTGTCACACACACACACAGAAAGAGACAGAGACAGAAACAGAGACAGAACAGAGAGAGCCTACTGAGTCCATTTGCTGTTGTTCATATATTTATGTGTTTAGGGCTGACTTCTCAGGATTGGATGACTTATCAGATATTTCTCCCTGGAAAAGGCCTAGTCTCCTTCTCTCCAAAGCCATTCATTGCCTGTAGCTCTTCATCTAGGGACAGGGCTCTGTGAGATTTCCCCCATCCACATTGGCATTTCAATTGGTATTGTCATTGTGCAGGTCTTGTTTACTTGACCATACTTTTTCAGATATTATTGATCAGCTTTCCTGTCCCTTACAGAGTACACTTAGATGTCTTGACCCTGTGCCTCTTATGATCTTTCCCACCCCTCTTCGCTGATGTACTAGCATAGCCTTACATAAGGCTGAGTTGTAGATGTATCATTGGTGTCAGGCATTAACCCTTCTTTGTAGCTGGGTTCACTGTGTCCACGATCCTTCTCTTTCCAGGAGGTATTAGCAACAGTGTAACTTGGCATAATTTAATTTAGTTAGGAAATAAGTTACTTATTTACTGTTGAAATTTGCAAACTACTTTCCTAGATTAGTATAATGTTAAGCATCTTTTAACCACAGAAGAACTTGTGCACACACATGGAGGCAGCATATTATAATTATTTAAGAGTATACATTTTGCTGTCTGATCTCTCTGGGGCAAGATACTGATCTGAGAAGTTGCTTGAACTTGAACAGAATGGTTCTACTATTTTCTTTTTCTCATCTGTGAAGTTGTATTAATATCACCTACTGCACTTCATAAAAATGGTTTATAAATGTTCAAGTCTCATAGGCATTGTCAAATATCAACCAATATACATCCATGTGTATCTCAGATTAGCAGCTTCAGTCCAGTGGAAAGGGAATCTGCTGTATCCTCAAGAATCCTTGACAAAAGCCCAGTTATGACTCCAGGAAGACACGAGGGGCCAGCCATGAAGCACAGGTACAGCAGGTCGCCACTGAGGTAGATGTCAGATTGTAATGCCGACTTAATATTGCCAAGTGATTTGATAGTTGGCACTCTACGTAAAGGAAGAGTCTGCCTTCTTCAGAACAAAAGCGTTTGGGCAATTATAATTCTGTAAGAATCATCAATGGAAAGAACAAAAGAAAGAAGTGGGGAAAGTGTGATGAAGAGGGTGGATGTTGTAGCAAGTTATCTCCTCAGATCTAACATACTGATGATGAAAGGAAGCATCCTGGTTTATCAGTGGAAAAACCTGGTAAACACAACGGTAACTACGTGAGCAAAGCTGGAAAGGAAACAAATGGACAGACACGTCTCTGTGAGATGGTCTGACAATGCATTGATTGTGTGATCTTGAAGCCCCACTGTCATAAACTGGCCTTGTCCTAGGAAACACCATGCCAAAGCAAATGAAGAGGAGCTGCAACGTAGCGGCCCTTCCTTCGTCCGGTGTACCAATGTCCCACCGAGAGGAGGTCAGCGACTCTTCCCATTTGGATTCCTGAAGGAAACTAATTGACACGGCAGTTAAATGTCCACTAGATCCAGGGAAGAGTGAGCTAGAAAGGACATTATTGGGTCAGCTAATGTTCTTTGTATGTGGATTAGCGATGTTACTTTTAAGTGTGCTAATTTTAACAAGTATGTATTAGCTGTGTAAGAGCATGTCCCTGTTCTTAGTAAATGCATAGTAATTATTCAGAGTAAAGGTACATGATGTCAACTTACTGTCAAGTGGTTTAGAACAATATTCTATGTGTGATGTTGACAGTTACAAAGTAAATGTCGCAAAATATCTAAAGTGAAGTACCTGAGAGAAAATTTTCTAGAATTTCTTGGCACTATTCTTGAAATTCTCCTATAAAATTGAAATTATTTTCCAGTAAAAGGTTAAAAAATATAGGAACACACAAAATATATATGAATATATATCTTTTAAAGGCACACATGTTACTTAGTACTTGAAGTCCTCTAGTTTGATAATTAACCTAGGAACTCAGTATGTACTCCAAAAAACTATCCTTGATAGACAAAAGCCCATAAGAAATTGCTGTTTTAAAAAAGATGGTTCTTGCCAGGTGGTAGTAGCACACACTTTTAATCCCAGCACTCGGGAGGCAGAGCCAGGTGGATCTCTGTGAGTTAGAGGCCAGCCTGGTCTATAGAGCGAGATCCAGAACAGGCACCAAAACTACATGGAGAAACCCTGTCTCAAAAAAAAACCAAAAACCAAAAAACCAAACAAAACAAAAACCAAACAAACAAAAAAAGATAGTTCTTGGCTTTGGATTTAGATGATTTAAAAAAAAAACAGTTTTTAAAGCAATTTCTTGGAGATCAGTGGTGTTTGCAGCAAACACTGCTAATGTAATTCTATTTTGGTGAATTGAGAGAGACATTCTAAGGATTTTTGCTGCATATAGGAAGCTGACAGGGGAGTCTCTGCAGATAGCCATGGTTATGCATCCTTTGAGGAGCAATTGCTCAGATACAGGTGCGCTTGGTACCCATTCTTACAAACGTGGTATGGTGGTGTACACAAGAATGTGTTCCAACCAAGCATTCAGAGGTATGTCAGCAGCAGCTGGCTCATCTCCAGTGGGCACTCACCTCGTCCCTGGCTGAGCATGAAGTCTAGTTCTTTATGAGGACCTCACGATATCTGCACAGACCATCGGCTCATGTGTTCATCTGGCATTCAGGTGAAAACTCTCAGCAAAGAGGAGACAAAGATTCATTTTTATAATCCTTCTGGGATGTTGAAGAGGAAAGTGGTGGGTTTCTGCTGTGAATATTCATATTTCTTTCTTGAGTCAGTGGTTGTTGACTATTCAGTTTTGAAGACAGAAGTCATTTATGCACATAAACTAGAGAAAGACTGAATTGGGGGCCCAGAAAGAGGGAGACTTGAGAGTTCTTTCCTTTCCACATGATGCTGGCTGTACTGTAGAGTTCTTCAGTGCTGTTCAGTACTTCTCCAAGGAAACTATCCATGCAGCATCCATATCTGGGCACTGTCAGAGGAGCAGGCTGCAGATTTTTATCTGCAGATGGACAGCTCTAGCTTTCTAATTAATGTACATCGTATACCTCCTCGACATCTTTAGAGTTCCACCGAGAAAGTGATTTTATTGCCTTTCCTAGAACATGTGATGTTTGCAATCATGAAACATTGCCTCCTTTTCCCCTTAAGATACCCAAATTATTGCCTGGTTTGGTGGCAATAATTCTAACCTTTATTTGGGAGGCAGAGTCAGACAGATCTTTCTTAGTTGGAGGCCAGCCTGGTCTACATGGTGAGTTCCAGGCCAGCTAGTGCTATATCACAAGACCTTGTCTGAAAAGAAAAATAAATAAATAAATAAATAGCAAAATATATAAATGGTTGCCTGTGAATGAAGATTCTGAGATTATTTTCACTGCTTAGATCTTTGCTGTTTTAACATGAATTTTAGATTTTTCACCCTATTTTGTGAATGATGACATTGAGATAGTAACAGGAATGGAACTGAATCTATGTTACCGTGGATAGTGCAAACACTTAAAATATTAATTCTTCCCTATCTAAGAATCTGGTACAAATTTCTATTTATTTTTTCCTTTAGTTTTTTATCAGTGTTTTATAATTTCAGTGTATAACATCTTTTCTTCTTTAGTTAAATGCTATCCTAAATATATTTTCCTTTAAAAACTTATTATGATTAGATTTTCTTTATTTTCATAAACATTATTAATAGTATAAGTAAATGCAAATGATTTTTGTACAGGGATTTATATCCCAACTTACAAGCTCCAACAGGTTTGTTTCATTTTTTTCTTTTTATTTATGTGCTTATTTATTTTGGTTGATTCTTTGGACTTTCTACAAATGTGATGACTCTGTCATCTCCAAACAAGGATAACTTTACTTCATTCTCTCCAACTTAGGTGTTTTTTTAAATCTTTGTGTGTGTGTGTGTGTGTGTGTGTGTGTGTGGTTGCTCATGCTAATAATTCTGTCACTGCTTTGTATAGATGTGACAAGAATAGGTATTCTTGATGTCTACCAGATCCATTGGTTTGTCTGAGGTTTGGACTGTGAGTCAAGCAGAGGATGAGGGAGCAAGAGTATGGTAGAAAGTGAGGTGAAAATTAGCATGTAGAATGACTAGGTGGAAGAGAAGAACACTTGAAGCTCAACTACAGGAAGGGACTTTCTACCTTTGTTGAATCCTGGTCTTTGTACAATGGCTCAAGCCCGCTTCACTCTCTGAACTGCCTCTCATTGTTGAAATGCTGTCCACTCCCTCCCTTACTGTGAAGTTGGAACTTTGTCTAATTATTTCTTCTGTTTTTTATAATCATTCTATTAGTGAAATACATAGCATTGACTGCTGTATTGGGTTAAGTCAACATGGCATCTCATGGGCAAGGCTCCCTTGGTTATTATGTGTATTCTCCTTGTTCCCCATTTGGCTTGCTAGTGCATGGAGGTGTTTCAAGGCAATCTTCATCAGAAATATTGGTCTGTGGTTTTCTTATAATATTTGTCTGGCTTTGGTTTCAGAGTGATGTTACATGCATACAATGAATTTGGGATCAATACTTCTAATTATTGAAGGATTGGAATTCATTCCTTGAATGTTCAGTAGAATTCTGGGCTTTTCTTTGTTGGGTGGTGGCATTTGATAACTACTTCCATTTCACTGTTTGTCATCTAGGTTTTCTGTTCCTTACAGATTTAGCCTTGGTGGGTTGTTCTTGGTAGAACTTTACTCACTTCCTCTACCTTCGATAGGGTTGTCTTAGCTAGTGTTACTGTCGCTGTGATGAAACACCATGACCAACAGCAAATTTGTGGCTTACACTTCCACATCATACTCCATCATTGGAGGAAGTCAGGACAGGAACTCAAGCAGAGACGGAACCTGGAGACAGGATGCAGAGGCGGAACCTGGAGACAGGATGCAGAGGCCATGGGGGGGTGGTGTTGCTTACTTGCTTTCTCCCCATGGCTTGGTCAGCTTTCTTTCTTATAGAACCCAAGATCAGTGATGGCACCAGCCACAAGGGGCTGAGCACTTGCCCATCAATCACTAATTAAGAAAATGCCCTATAGCCAGATTTTATGGAGGCATCTTCTCAGTTGATGTTTCCTCCTTTAAGATAACTCTAGCTTGTGTCAAATTAACATAAAACTATGCAGCACAAAGGTTTTGGCACACAATTGTTCATTCAAGTTCCTTACAATCCACTTTACAGTTAGAATGCATCCATTGTCATATGTCCTCTTTCATTTCTTTCTTCATTCACTGGAACCCCCACACCGTCTTTCTCATTTGTTTGATTTTTTTTGAGGGAGGGTCTCATCTAGACAGGGCCTCAGCCTTTCTAAACAGCAGATGCAGTCTTTGAACTTCTGATCCTCCTGCTGCTGAGCTCCACGTTTATACCACCATGCCTGGCAGTCTTCCTGTCCTGATCTTTCACTGACTGAATCTACCTATCTGAATTTCTACCCACCATCTTGGTTGCCCTTGAGAAACGGGATGGCTGCAGGCCAGAAGTCCCCTGGCCAGGTAGGCTAGCTAAACTGAATAGCTGGAAGATGGCTGGCAGAATGACTACCGGGCAACCTTGAACTTATTACAATCCCATCTGCATGCTAAATAACATACCTTCGCCCTACGATCACAGCTGACCATTGCTATAGTAGGACAGAAGAGAAGCACAAAAGCTGGTACTGAATTCTCAGACTACCACCCATTCTCAGAAAACAAAACAAACAAAAGAAATATTGCTTCCTGAACTAACCTATCCCTCTCTCTCATTCCTTCTACCCTGCATATATATTCCCGAAGCCAACAGGCAGAGACATTGACTTAGAAGAATTAACTTACAAGAATTCTCACAAGAATTGACTTCTGTTCTTGTTCAAGAATAAAAGTTTACTTTGCTGCTCAATTAGCACTTGGTTTTCTTCATTGGTTCTTTAATACTAAGAGAGGAAAAGGACCCACCTTGGAGTAAAAAATCAATAGCAAGAATTTATCTGGGTCCAATTTGAGTAACTATCCCCACACAGGTAAAACATTTTTTTTTTTGCCTGAGTATCTATGTAATCAAAAATCTCACAGGTCTGTGCCACGACCCTACTTTACTTAGTACAATATGAATGTTTTCCAAATCATCATTAGAACTAATGAATTCTAACTGGATATTTCTATTAAAAGGGGTTGGTTATCTTGTTCTGCTTGAGTTCTACTAACCTTTTAATACCAAACTGGACTGCATCTCCTCAAGCTTCCTCCATTGCTCAGCACCAAGAATTTCTTTCCAATCTAGTTCAGCATTACGCACTTACTAAAGAATTACATTAGCCTTGAGTATGAATGAAGAGCTGTATTAGCACCATGACCTTGGAAGGCTCCTGCAGGTGGTTAATCATGCACTACTTCCTAGCCCCAGCCTTGCGTTATGGCTGATTAACTAGTTTGTTTCCCTCTAGACTACTGAGGGAATGTAGTCTTAGATTAGTTTAATGATTCAGCCAGGCAGCAATTCCGTATAAGGGTGTAAGAAAGGTTGTATTTCCATGCAGGAAATGACCCCAGCTTATAAGCATTTTATCATAAAGTGTGTATGGATGTTTGAAAATCCCCCATTAACACCCATCCTCAATCTCTTTCCACCTTCTTGTCTTTTAAACACCTCTTCCCAATCTCAAATTGGAACAGACTTCTAGCTGGCAAATGCCTTCCACAGTCTGAAGCAATTTACGCTAGATGATGCCAGCGGGCTGATAAGTAGGCTGTCGTTGGGACCGTGTTGATAGCAGGCTCCAGCTGTGCTTTTCTGGGACTGTTGATAACTTTGAATGTAGCGGAATGAGTAAAGCCCCGATTTCTTTTTTTAATCTCAATGGCATTATTATTTTCCTTTGCAGGCAATAACTAATCCGTAATAGTTTCCATTCATCCATCTGAAACACTTTAGAACATCTACTATGTGCTAGATACTACAAGGATTTAGAATTTGCTGATAAGAAAAGTCTGCAGAGACACAAGTAAGTCAGAATAGTGAGCACTATTATCAAGGGCAGCAGGCTTGTGGAAGTTCCGCCTGCATCTCCACCACAATCTTTGCTTTCTTGATGTGACACTTGAATTTATCAGTATGTAATCCCCAGCAGTAAATAATTCTAAAGTATCCTACAAACACCCTTCAAACGGCCAAGTTATCTCCTTTTGAGGATGACACTTCTTTCCTCATTAAGTTTTCATTCTCCCCCATCAAAATGCTTAGTTGTCCATATTGTACTCTTGTGGCAACTTGCCTTATTATCATTTTTTTAAATTTCAGTTTTGAGTCATTTACAAAATCATCGTGTGGCTAATGTTTTGACTGTACACCCATCTTGTACTCCTCAGAACTGTATCGTAGGAGAAATGCTCTGAGATAGAAAGAAACCTGAATCCTTCTCTCCCTTCTACAGCTAATGGCATTGTGACCACCAGTCAGAAATTCAATGTCTTGCATTTTTCACAGTTTAATATGAAATGTGGTATTTGAATTTGGTGTTTTTTCACTGTCTCTTTAAGTTTTAAGCACAGAGAATAGATCACAGAGCACTCTGCTTCAGGGCCTAAATGATGCCTTGAAAGTATCAGGAATTCATTAGCATCTCAGGCATACTCAAATGTAGTTGATGTTGGTTAAAATGCCATTTTTCAAATAGAACTTTAAAATATTAAACATGTATCTCATGCCAAAACCTTTATGGAGAATAACTAATAGTTCTACAGTGGTCATAATTGTGGAGTCAAATCCGAGTTCAGTTCCCTACCCAGTTGTGACCCTGCACAAGTTGTTTGGTGTCTCTTGCCCCAATTATTTCATGCATAGTAATGCAATCACAGATCTTGCTTTTATATGTTATGTAGTAAAGGCAGACCTTGAGCTCATGTAGCAATGAAAATGGAATATGTATTTTATAAGAGAGTTGAGTTTGTTTTTATCTTTTAACTGGAAGTTTGGGATAATTCACCAAAAGGTCTCAAGAAAAGTATGATACAATAAATTACGGGTTTTTCTGGAGATTATTTCCAAGCTCTGGAGCACCATCAAGACGAGAAGGTTGCCTTGACTTGCTTTGGGGAGATGTTTTTCCTTGGAGGTTCATTGTTTTGCAGGACAGTTAATAAGCAGGAAGGCAATGAAATCTACCTAGCCAGTGTTACTCCCCGGTGAAACATTTCATAGGAGGTGAATGGGCAAAGCAGTGGAAATAACAGCTGCCTACACACCCAGGCATGGACTGAACTGAGATTGCAGGGCCCTGCACTTGTGCTCCCTTGCTTTCCAGTACAGCCAGTGAACTGAAATCCAGCTCCACTATGGTGTGTCCTCCTGAGATGTCTGCTTTCTATCCCTCATTGGCCCCATTCCTTAGCAATTAGAATCTAAAAGCTGCTTTGCTGGGAATGAATGTAACTTGTTTCAAAACTCTATGTGATTGGTTGTTGGATTGTTGGTCCCTTTCATTTGTGTGGTGGCAGTTTTCACTATTCAGAACCCATTCTTAAGACAGGGTCTGTCCACTTACATTAGAATACAAGGTTCATATTTAATAGTCTTGGGAGAGAATGCCAGGCACTTACTGAATTACCCAGCAGAACTGCTCTGAGTACTTGGTGTCCTGGAATCACCAACCCACCTTCTTGGGAAACAGCCAACCATGAACCAAATAATAGAGAAGCCAGATTCCAGGGCTAGCAGTAATGCATGTTTAAAAGAATGAAACACATTATATTTAAGAGGAAAGCTACCCCTTGGGCTTTTCTCTGGAAACTTTAGAAGTAATGACCAAATTAAAACAACAATATTACAAATAAACAACTCCATCTCGGGAGATGTCATTTAATTATAGTATGCAGAAGAGAGTGTGTAGATTAGCCAAACACATGCTTTCTCTGGGTAGCAGGCTTATTTTTTCTATTTACCAGCGGTAGCTCACATGCCCTTCAAAACCTACAGTTTGTTTTATTGAAGAATGTTTGGAACTAAACAGTTGCTTCATTATTTCCTTAAATTGCCAGCAGGTGATCTTCAACCGACAGGGGAACTCAATTAAAATAAAAGAGAAAACAAAAAAAAAAAAAAAAAAAAAAAAAACCTGCTGGTGTTCTTACATAAGGCCACTCTGGTTTTCCTTGGGTCTGTGACTTCCTCTGTTGCATGTAGTTTCTTTGTACTGCTTTCTTCTCTAATTACTTTTGTCTGGCTTTTCTTCTGGGCTTTTGTAATTCAACCCCTCCAATGCCTGTTGGCACAATAACATTTCAGGTGACAGACGACAAACATAAGTTGAGCATAGAATTTATCTTCATGATTGCCCCTCCTACCTCTGTCTGGGCTGAAAAAATGGAGCAGAAAGTACATGTCCAAGATGCAGAGCCACTAGGGTATGTAGCCCATCTCCTACAATTTGCCAAGCCTCTGTTATGGATTTTCTTTTGAGATAGTTTTTGAACTATGGAAGAGTTCTGACTACACAGTTTTCACACTTCCATGAAGAAATGAGAAATGAAGTGAGACAAGTGAGCAGGGAGGTGGAGCCATCACTGGGATTTGCCCACAGTTCCAGCTGGGATTTTTCTACTCTGTACTGTTTCCTGTTTAAGTATAGAAAATGATGATCTTTGGCCATTGTCCACCTCTTTGGATAGCTGTCAATTATCTTATTGCCTAGAGATTCTAACAGACTGTTCTTCATCTTGTCCATCATCTTCTTGAGTCAAAAATAAATAAAAATTTGAAAAATAAGAATAGAACTACCATATGATTTAACAATTTATTTCTGGGTATATGTATAAAGGATGTAGTATCATGATCTCAAAGACATATCTGCAAACCCATGTTCCTTGCAGCATTATATACAGTAGCAAGACAGAGAAACATCTTAAGTGTTCATCAGGAGCTGAATTGGAAAAGGGAATGCACAGCATGAATATATGAATAAATACTATTCTGCATTCAAAAAAGGAACAAAATCTTATCATTGGTGAAAACATAGGAGCTCATGGAGAATATTATACCAGACAGGGACAGAAAAATTATTTAATTTCACTAATACATAGGTCTAAAAAACAAAAATAAAGAAAAGTTGGCACAGGAGCGGGGATGGCCTGATGGTTATCAGAGACCCAGGAGTGAAGAGAAGGAGAGGTGTTGGTCAAAGAGTATAAACGTCCAATTGCAAAAAAGTAAGTTCTGCACTTCTAGAAACCAAACTATAACATGGTAAGTGTAGGGAAGAAGGTAACATGCACTGGAAATCTGTTGAGAATACATTGTCAATATTCTCTCCTTCTATACAAAGTTTTAAGTAGGTGATGTAATGAAAATTACATTAAAATGCACCAAAAATAAACAGTTTTATCAATATTTTACCAATAAAGATATGGGAGATCAGCATAATTACTTAGGATCACAGAGCCAATGTTTACCAGAGTCTGAGTCTACCAAGTAATCTTTTTCTTAACTATTATGTTATTGCCTTAACTAGTGGCTAGACCTCATTTGACCCACTCTTTTCTTATCATCATCAGTTAAATCCAAATAGCCCCATCTTCTGAAAGATCTCCAAATACCCCTACAAGGATCATGCTAGTAATTTCATGTCAATGAAGATGCATCTTCTTTGATTTGCAATTGGCAATACTGTAGCTTTGAGACAGAATGGCCTTAATATTGACCTGTTCGGACATCTTCTGCAATAAACCCCATTGTTTCTGCATTAAAAATACAATGTTTATATATTTGTTTTTATGGAATCATTAAATATAAAATGTTACCGAGAAAAAATACCCCTGAAGGAAAAGTATACTTGACATACAAGCTTGGGGAAATTTTAATTCCCAGGAAATCTGTGAAGAGTTTCCCACTGTGAAACCTCATTTCTTAAGAAGACCAAATTTTAGCAACAGAAAAAAAGATTCAATTAAAATAAGAACATTGCACAGGACAAAAAAATCTTGTTATTGCATGGGACAAAATAAATCTGGAATCAATAGGTTGAAGTTTTCCTCTAGTGTTCCAAAGATCCCTACTAATTACCAAGTGTTACAGTAGCAACACATTAGATAAACAAAGAGCAGAACACCTTACTCTCAAAACAACCTGAACAATTATGACTCAGAGAAGAGTCATGCTGTAGACTAGAAGAAATAATCACAGTGAACTCTTGTGGCTGAGAATCTTGAGCTGCCTCAGAAAGACTTGAAAACAGAAAACTTTATTCATCCCATCTATGGAAACATGGTTTACCCACACCTAACCCTGTTTGTATCACTTGGTGATTGTAGTTCAAGAAAACCAATGACTGGCATGGAAACAACTAGAACGAAGTCATTAAACTATACAAGGAGTGTCTTAGGAGAACAGTCTAAGAGTCAGCATTTTGTAGTTTGGAAAGACAAGACTCTAAAGGATACAGTAAGATTATAAAATCAGAAAGTGTATAGCCAGCAAGAACATGGCTTTATCTAAACATTAAAAAGGTTGAATTTAAGAGCAATAGAAAAATATTCCCTGTGGTTAAGAAGGTATTGACTTCATAATCTCATGAAACAAAGTTTCTCATGATCACATGATCACAAAAACAAGTCAGTTCAAAAGACTATGTTGTCGATCAGACTAAGCCTTAGAATCTGAAAAGAGATCAATTTGTAGATGCCAAATCATGATAGGTTTATGAACAGACTAAAGATTTTATGCATGAGTTTAGGTTTCCCTTGCTAATATAAGAAGCAACCATTAAATGATGTCCACAAGATATTGTTTCATATTATTGATGAAAATATAAAACTACTCTTACATTAGAAAGCCCTTTCAACTAAGCTAGTAAGTATCTAGAGCCTGTCTAGATGTTTTTAAATTTAAAGAGTTATGTTCCTGCTACTGAGTAAATTCTGGCTCTAACTACATTCAGCTCTGGAGGTTCCCCTTCCAACTTCCACTCAGAGTGACACCACTGAAGTCAGCTTCCATCGCTGAAGTATAAAGATCTGTGAATGATCTTAGAGGTCAGAAAACGTTCAGACTCTGCACTGGAGAGATTGGCATGATCTGGGGTGCTCTCTGCTCCCAATGAGGGGCAGTGATGGGAGTCACAGTGAAAGACAGCCTCAGAAAATCGGCACCATACTCTCAATGATTGGCATTTTAAAGAGAACAAAAGGGAGGAAGGGAGACAGAAGCTGCACATGGAAGCTCTGGTGGGCAGAGAGGTGCCACTGGGAAATTGTTCTCTTCTTAGCACTTGGCTGGAGCAGCTGTGAGATAGCACCTTAAAAATAAAATAAAAACCAGAGCAGTAGGAGACATTATAGAAGATCCCCGCTAGCCAGCCTTGGCACCCCAGAATTTCTATGAACTGTACCCTTGGGAAACATAGAAAAGTGTTTTTGAGACTGTATGCTGAGGCTTGGCTAGCACAATACCTCCAGATGGCAGAGAAGAAACTGAATCAGAACGATGCCATGTTTAGCAGTGTGGAAACATGGCTAGAGATAGCTTGTAGAGGAATATAGACAGGCTCTGAGCAGAGGACTGGATACTAGGACATGACCAGAATTCTCAGTTTGATCCCCAAAGGACTTCTCAGAGATGTAACTGCCACCAGTGACCTGACCCATAAAGGATTACACAGTGGGTCTGAGCCTGGGAAGAAATGCTTAGCATCTAAACATCTAGAACCAGCAAAGACAAGGGACTTCATTCAGAAATCCCCCACAATCAGTTCTACCCTCTTTACACTTATTCATCCTTTATTTAATATCTGATGTAATTTTTAGACAGCCAGCTCTGTTTTTATTTCCTTCCTCTTTTTCCTCCTTCCTTTTCATTTTTCTTTTTTCTTCCTTCCCTCCTTTCTTCCTTTCTGTGTCTTTCTTTCTTTTCCCCTCCCCTTCTCTTCTCTTCTCTTTTCTTTCCTCTAGTCTTTCGTTTATTACTTTCCTTTTGTTAGGCTTTCCCAATAAACCTAGAATTGTCAGTATGCAGTTTCTGCTCCTTGAGAGTTGGGACTGTGTTGGGTTATCTGATTGCATGTTTCTACCGCTCTTCTTCATTCATCCCACTTTTAGCCAGAACTGCCTCATTTTCCCCATCCTCTTACCACTTACTTTTCCATCCTCTATTTCTTATTCTACCATCCAAGTAATAACCACTAGTCTTACTATGCTTCTTTTTCTCTTCCTGTGTTACATACAGTTACCAATGTCTTGATGCACACTGTATCATCAGTGTCCCTTTACTCCCTAAAAGTATTGGGGTTCAAATGGTAGTTGTTTTTGACTATTACTGTGCTTTCATGGTAGGCCCAATCATCTAAGTGATGATTTTGCAGGTATCATTAAACTCTCAAGGAAGTACTAAAATAGTGGTTCTCAACTGAGGGTCACAACCCCTCTGGGGGTCAAACGACTCTTTCACAGGTATCCCCCAAGACCATCAGAAAACACAGATGTTTACATTATGGTTCACAGCAGTAGCAAAATTATAGTTATGAAGTAGCAATGAAAGTAATTTTATGGTTGGGGGTCACCACAACATCAAGAATTGTATTAAAGGCTCACACATTAGGAAGGTTGAGAACCAGTGTACTAGAGATAGACTCAGGTGTTCCAAACATGGGCTAACAGTCCAACAACTGACCTATATGTCTAGTAGAAATGGGCAAATTCCCGTGCCAAACACAAGAAACATGGAGAATGAAGGCAACATGGCTCTTCTAAAAATTAGTAAACCTATAGTAATAGCCTCAATTGGTAGTGAATTAGATTAAATACCAGACAAAGAACTCAAAGTAATGACTATAAATATGTTCAAAGAAATGAAGGAGGACATCAGCTCCTGAGTGAACTCTAAGAGAACACAAATAACATCTGAATGAAACAAGGAAGTTAGGACAGAATATGAAAATGGGATTTAATAAAGAGATAGAAATACTAAATAAAACTAAACTGAAATCATGATTTGTCTTAGTTAGGGTTGCTATTGCTGTGATGAAACACCATGACCGAAAGCAACTTGGGAGCCGGGCGTTGGTGGCGCACGTCTTTAATCCCAGCACTTGGGAGGCAGAGCCAGGCGGATCTCTGTGAGTTGGAGGCCAGCCTGGACTACAAAGTGAGTTCTAGGAAAGGCGCAAAGCTACACAGAGAAACCCTGTCTCGAAAAACCAAAAAAAAGCAACATGTAAATAAAAATAAATAGTGACTTAAAAAAAAAGCAACTTGGGGAGGAAAAGGCTTATTTCACTCACAGTTCCATATAATAGTTCATCATCAAAAATAGTGTAGGCAAGAACTCAAGTAAGGCCAGAACCTGGAGGGAGGAGCTGATGCAGAGACCATGGAGAGATGCTGCTTACTGGCTTGCTCAGCCTGCTTTCTTATAGAAACCAGGACCACCAGACCAGGGATGGCACCACCCACAATGGGCTGGGCCTTCCCCTATAAATCACTAATTAAGAAAATGCCCTATAGCTGGATGTATTTTCTCAGTTGAGGTTCCCTCCTTTCAGATAATTCTAGCTTGTGTCAAATAAAACTAGCCAGCACATTCTGGACATGGAAAGTTCAATAAACCAAACAAAAAGCTCCAGGGAACATTTCATCTTATTAATTGAAAGGATCAAGGGAAGAACAGAATAATGAGGCTTGAAGACAGAGTAAAGTAATTGGAACATTCAAGCAACAAGGGATACAAATTAATAAGAAGGAACGAACAAAGCATACAGGACCCACGAGACAGTATGAAAAGACCAAATTTAACCATAGGCATAAAAGATAGAAAA
>CABHPH010143178.1:0-13652 GCA_902168325.1 Peromyscus nudipes
TGAGCAAAAGTTAAATGTGTTCTGCTTCCCTAAATATACACAGATCTCTGAAGGCCGCAATCCACCTATTAGAAAAACCTGGGCCTGCTGTTGCCTGCAGCTGAATCCCAGCTCTTTTACAATTGATCCTAGAGTTCATGGGCCTTTTCCAGCATGGCTGGATGAATGTTCTCTCACATCTTCTGTCCAGCCAGCCCTTCCCCATTACTTTCAAAACCCTCTCTGTGAGCTACTCTAGCCTCCTCACACTGCCGGGGCAAAGTCGAGTTTGTAGCAGGAGTAGGATGGTTCTACCAACCTACATGCTGAGGGAAGAAGTTGCCGGAAACTCTACCCACCTGGGTTATACCTGATAAGCTTGCTTCAAAGTTTATCAGTCAGGGTTCTGTAGAGCAACAGAACTCTCAACAATGGCCGGCTATTAGACAGAAAGTCCAAGAATCCAATAGTTGCTCAGTTCGAAAGGCCGGATGTCTCAGCTGGTCTTCAGTACACGCTGGAACCCTGAAGTAGGCTCTAATGCCAGCCAAGACATGGACTTGCTAGCAAGGACAGAGCAAGCAGGCAAAAGCAAAAGCTTCCTTCTTCCATGTCCTTCCGTAGGCTTCCAGCAGGTGTGGCCCAGATTAAAGGTGTGTCTTTCCGCCTGAGACCCAGATTAAAGGCATGTGTCTTCTCACCTCCAGATTAAATTAATCCAGATTAAAAATGGATCTTCCGCAGGCGGTGGTGGCGTACGCCTTTAATCCCAGCACTCAGAAGGCAGAAGCAGGAGGATCTCTGTGAGTTTGAGGCCAGCCTGGGCCACAGAGTGAGTTCCACGAAAGGCGCTAAAGACAACAAAAAAAACCCCTGCCCCCAAAAAAAAAAAAAAAAAAATGGATCTTCCTACTTCAAATTAAGCAAAAAAATCCCTCACTGGTGTGCCCTCCAGTTTTGGATTTTAGTTAAACCCAGGTGTAGTCAACCATGAGTAGCCATCACACACCACAGTTCCCCTGCCCACTCAAGCCCACCTCTGCCTCCCGACACACAGCTCCCTCCCTTCCTCCCTCCCTCCCTGTTCTAACAGGGAAACAAAGGAGAAATGTAATCTAATCTGCCCAACATGTAGAATCAAGAGCCTAGAAGGCAGAGCCAGCCGAACCGTGCAGGAAGGTTTTCTTCCCAGTATTCAGATAGCTCAGGGAAGATGTCTAGTTCTCACTCTCGGCCAGCCTCCTTTCCCCAAACCCTATCTTGCAAGGTGGAATGCCCATGCAATACCACAGTAGAGATCTACTGTACACATACCACTTCCCGTGTTGACCCCAGGACAGAGGGTACAGAAAGGGTTCCACCCAAGAGCTTTAGAACCCTGGTTCTTGAGGAAGACTGCCTTTGAGGGCATAGAGCAGCATCTAGTGGCTCTTCTGAGCAACACAGATTATGTAACCAGCACCCAGCAGGGAACCAGAGCAGCCCTCTTGGCTGGTACTCTCAAGAGCAGTCTCATTAATGCACAACAAAGCCCCAATACCTTGAAGGCTAATGCCTAAATGGGGACCCTCCGCTAGACAGCCCAGAACCAGGCCAACCTATGGCCAGACCTTGAGGGTAGGGAGGAAGCTAAGCTAGCTGTGTGAGACCTGGGAGGGGAAATCGTGGCCAGTGCAGCACAATCCAACAGAGGTTACTGAGAGCCATATTGACCAGCCACATGGGTAATGTGCTATTTTCTAGTAATTACATTAAAAAAGTAAAGAACAAGTGAATTTTAATATATTTTATTTAACCCAAGATGCCCCGAATATTCCGATGCATATATAAAAATTAGTAAGCTGCTTAACACTTCTTTCACACTAAGCCTTTAGAGGATGGTTTGTGGTTACTGTCTGAACTAGCCTCACTTCAGGGCCTGACAGAACATGCCTAGCAGCTCTGCCAGACCGGGCAGCTCTGGAATCATCACACTGAGGGCCACTGTCCTGAGCTGCATGGGCTTTTCCTAGGTCTGAGAAACCCTCCCCACCCTGCTCCAGCTCCACATCCCTATGGAGATTTTTAAAGTCCTTTATAGAAACCGAACTTTCTAAAAGTAAAATTATACAGAGGAAGACAGCTACAGCTGAAAACTGCTAAACAGGAGAGGGGCTTGGCAGTGCCCCGAGGCCGGAGTCCCTCAGAAGACCCGCTCTTGGGGTCTGAGGGCAGTATGAAAACAGATGCTATTGGACATTCCACAGCACTACTGTAAAGCAGGCTGGCCATCGGGACGTTGGCCCTACATGTCTTCATCAGACCCTAGCATCCTATCACCTCCCATAGACAAGGAGATAAGGAGACAGGCTTGGAAGACATGAAGCCCACGTGTCTTCACTGGCCCTCCTGCCCCAACAGACACCTGAGCTCCATTTCTGACTTCACCCCCGACAGGTCAACTTTCCTGCCAAAGGTCTCCAGATACGGACTCCCAGCATGGCTACAAGACTCTCATTAAGTAATGAATAGAGCTCTGACCAAGCCAGAAGGGGCCACATGGGACGCTTGAGCTTGAACTTGCTTGGAAACCCTCCAGCACTCAAGAAAAGACGCCTTTTGAAAAAAAAATTATTTTATTGGAACTCATCTGAACATCAGATATACCTGGTGTTGGTCAGCAAGAACCGTTTGTACATTTGATATTGATGGTGCCAAAACCAAAACAGTGACTGGACATGATGGGGAGAGAAGGTGGTGGAGAACAAAACCTGATTTTGTTTTGAAGAAAGAGGAAAATAAAAGCCAGTCAGATTCAGTGAAGATGCAAAACCTGGTACAACAAAATCCTTTTACAAAATAGAAATCTATTACCAAAACCTGGAAGGATAATCTGAGAAAGGTTCTAAAGAAAGAGAAAGGAGGCCAGCAGGAAGGAGGCAGGAGGAGGGAGGAAGAGAGGAAAGACAGAGGTGAGAAAGGACACAGCGCAGTGGGGACAGCAAAGGCGTCGGGGCCTGCTGGAGACTGCGTTGGAAAAAAGCATGCTAAGACAGCGCCACCCCGTCGTTGGCTCACACTCTTAAGAGGCAGAGAAAGACATTCTGGGAAGGGGACGTGAGGGTGCTTCAACCCCAACAAAAAAAGGAAAAACAAAAAACCCACCCAGCCTCATTCCCGATGTTCACTGTTTTGAAAAGGGATAGATCCATCTGAAGAAGCAGGAAGAAGGGTGGCGAGGGAGAGAGAGCAGCAGATGGAGTTCAGACAGCCCAACTCCTCTAGAGGAAAGAGAAAGGATATGGTCTCCTGGGTGAGAGCAAAGAGAGGAGAGGAAAGCAAAGAGGAGAGGAGGGGATGGTGAAGACACTGATGTCTAATCTAGTTACTGTGTTAAAGAAGCCACATGCACAGCAGGCCCCCTGAGGGCTGAGGCCCACACTGCGCACCCATGTGGCCGTAGTGGACACTAGCTCCTGGACTTGTTCCCATTCTTTGACAGGTCAGAGCAGAGCCGGGCTGTGGTGGTGGTGGTGGTGGTGCCACAGGTGGCTTCTTTAATAGTCTGCTGGAGCCAATGTCAGAGAGGGAAGGGTGGACAGGCCAGAAGGCAGGGAAAGAACACCAACGCCTCGTTTCAAATAAAAAAAGAAAACAGCAGTCTATACACAGTTGTTTGTTTTGGTTCAGTACAAACAGAATAAAAAGTCGTTACGGCTTTTGATGGTCAGCAAACACCCAATTCTGAAGAGGAGGAGAGGTGGCGCCCAGCAGGTGGATGAGGATCCCCAGTGGTTGGCGGGGTGCCTGGCTTTGCGGCCCTCTCCCAGGAGGCAGAGAGCACAGCTTTAGGTAGTGTAAGCCTTTTTCCTTTTATTTAGAATCTTTTTTTTTTCTTTTTTCTTTTTTTTTAAGCAATTTCCCCACTCCCATGTTGGCCAGTGCTGATTACATGAGAACTGGCCGCCTATCGCTGGATACAGATGCACCAATGAAGGTTAAAAACTTTCCGAGCGAAAAGTAGAACAGAAAGAAAAGAATCTCCTAGCATCTCCCCAAGGGTCACTCTCCCGCCACACACACTCTCCAAAGAACCGCTACAGATCCAACTCTGCAAGAGAAGACAGAGCAGTGTCAATTGGGGAAGCCGTGAGGACCAGGAGGAGGTGGTCAGTGTCGAAGGCAGAAGACGGTGCTGCCCGGCCCTGGTCCCGAGGCCAGCACTCACCTATGTCAGCTTCTTGGCTTTGTTGTAGAGGGAGTCCACTACTTTACTCATGTTCTGAATTGTTTCCAGAGCAGCTTCGTAAGTTTTATCTACTGGGGGTTCATCGAAAATGATAAGGACGCCCTCCCCCTGGTCCAAAATCCCTGCAAGAAAGAGCAACAAACCAGGTAAAAGGAGACAACAAACAGGAACAAAGGACCCCACTCCCTAGCTGTCTCCTTTTCTCCCAGCACATATTTGCTATACATACTCTCACTTCTTTTATTCAAAAACCTCTATTATTTATTTAATGTGTATACGTGTGAGCCTGTGTGAGTAGACATAGCACACATGCATGCAGGAACCCTTGGAGGCCAGAAGAGGGTGTCAAATCTCCTGAAACTAGAGTTACAGGCAGTTGTGAATTGAGGTGTGGGTACTGGGAACTGAACCCGGGTCCTCTGCAAGAGCAATTAAGTGTCTTAACTGCTGAATCCTCTCTCCATCCCCTTACATGTTCTTCAAAGGGAGCCAAGGCTCCAAAGAACTGTCACAAGAGAAACTCAGCCCTGCTTTAAAGATACACCCTTCAAATTCTGACCAGGCCCTCCTATGTGACATTTACTCACCGTGAAACTTCTTGTCAAGAATCATCTGTGATAATTTTCTTTCCACGTCGGCCTAAAATCAAAGTATATGATTAAAGGGACCAATATCCATTAATCAGAGACCAGCCTGACATGAAAGTTTTGCAAGAAAGAGTCTTACAAAAAAAGGATTGGACCAAAATGGCAATAACACAATTCCAGCTCTGAGCCCACATTCGGTTCCCCCACAAAGAAGACAGACCCTCCATCCCCACCTTCCCTCACTCCCACCACCTAACAGGCCTGAGAACTTACCTTGGAGAGTTTGATGAGGCTAGATATGTGCTCAATCTAAAAAGAAAAACAGACAGCAACATTGAAAGTTTGAATTTATCTCCAATATAAAAAATAAAGAGACAGACAACCGGTGTGTCTGTTAAGGCTGCTCAATCGAGAGGGCCAGAGATTCTGGCTTAGTGTCCTACTCTGTCTACTTCCCTGCCCTTACTATACAGAATGCACTTCTGTCCCCTGAACCAAAGAAAGAAAACACTGACCACATGGACAGTGACTACAAGAAGCACAGGGAGGGCCAGCTCAGTCTTCTACCCCACCAGCACCTCCTTCTACCCCACCAGCACCTCCTTGATTCACTTCCCATCCAGACAAGTCCAAGCCCTTGGTGGCCTCTTACCAACAGACATACCCTTGAAAGTAAGTTTCTATTTTGGGCAAATATGGAAAAGGAGGTGGCTACAGCTATAACACCTAGCCCAAAACTGTTAAGAAAATTCCCAGGAAGAGTCTTACCTGTACTCGGGAAAAAGGTTCAATGACCCGGATCAGATTCTGTTCCAGTAAGTTATCATACAACTTGGCCAAGTGTGTGCTGATGATTGGGTCATCCCGGAGCTCTGCCCGGTAGTCTGTCAAGGCCTGCAAAACGAAGCTCATACCAGAGGCTGGCACAATACCTTAAAGTCACTATTCCTAGCCTCTTGAGAAGTCTACTGGCCCTAGGGACTATATGGTTGAGGGGTGTGTGTGTGTGTGGGTGTGTGCGTGCACACATGTACATATGTGGGCGATCTGGAGGGTATGAACAACTAAAGCATGAAGCCACCACCTTCCTGTCCGAGAGTTTAATCGTGTAAGCTGAGACACTCTACTTAGAGGCCAAATGAACTGCACACCTATTTTTCGGCATATATTTCAAAGAATTCTGAGATTAAATAATGAAAAATGCGGAATTACACAAGTAGCTCCTAGGAGCTTGGTGAGAACAGTACAATATGGCTCAGCAGGCAAAGAAAGCAAAATGCCTTTCTCATTCCATTTTGCTTTAATGTTTCCCGAGTATCTGATCATAGAGGAGCCATGAGTAAAAGTATTCCATCAAACATTTTATGACAAAATTATAGACTATTTGAAAGTAACTGATCCATTTATCTTTAGTAATGGTTTCAATGTCCTAGCCTCATGCTGGCTCTGCTCTACAGTACTAAAAGAAGTAGACAAATCATACTAACTAGTAATAGATAGGCGCCGATAAAATAATGACTAACATGGAAGGTCAAAGCCATGTGGCCCTTGTCTCCAAGCATCTGGTTTTATGTTTTTGTTTTTTGCTTTTGTTTTGTTTGGTAGATTGTTTTTTGAGACAGGGTCTCAATATGCAGCTGTGGCTGGTTTGGAACTCTGTATTAAACCAGGCTGACCTCAAACTCTAGATTCCCACCTGCCTCTGCCTCTCAAGTGCTGGGACTAAAGGTGTGCGCCAACACTGCCCGGTTTTACAATAGTTCTTATTGCAGATCTAGGTCTGGTTTTTTTTGTTTCTTGTTTTTTTTTTTGAGTCAGGGTTTCACCATGTAACAGCCTGACTGACCTGGAACTCACTCTGTAGACAGAGATCAGCCTGCCTCTGCCTCCTGAGTGATTAAAGGCATGAGCCACCTCCGCCTGGCTTAGGTCTGGTTTTTAAGTTGATTACTAAATTCAGACTAAGAGAACACCAGTTCAGAAAAGATACAAGACTCATCCTAAAGCTTAAAAGTGTTTCTCCCATTTTGAATCTTCCCAATGAGCAAAAGAAAGCCTACAGCATCATCCTGAGGTTTCTCTCTGAGAGCTAGGTAATGGCTCACACTTATAATCCCCTCACTTGGGACAATGAGGCAGGACTGCTGTTGAGTTCTCAAAACATAAACCAAGTACCAGGCATACTGTCGCACATCTTTAATCCCAGCACCCAGGAGGCAGAGGCAGGAGGATCTCTATGAGTTTGAGGCCAGTCTGGTCTACACAGTGAGTTCCAGGACAGCCAGGGCTGTTACACAAAGAAACCCTGTCTACCAAAAAACCAAAAGTAAATAAATGAAAATAAGACAAGTAAACAAAACAAAAACTTCTCTTTTGCTCACAGAGTACAAAGCAGGCCTGGGATACCCAAAGCTGTTCTGTGTGGAAGAAAGAGGCCTACAGTTAGGCCACAAGACATGATTATTGTGTGGTTTGGGGATCCCCGATTACCACTTTGCCACAGAGTAGAGGTAAGTAACTTTATTGTGCAAAACTGAATGACAACTTTTCTTTAATGTGTGTGTATATATGTGCGCACGCTCATGCCCGGGCACCTGCAGGTGTATGTATGCACGTGAGTGCAGGTGCCCTCAGAATCCAGAGGGTTAGGATATGCCTGGGCTAGAGAGACAGGAGGTATGTGCTGCCCAGTGTGAGTGCTGGGAATGGAACTCAGGTCCTCTGTAAGAGCATGTGCTCTTAACCTGGGAACCATTTCTCCAGCTCCAAATGACAACTCTTGAAACTAAAAAGTATACATAAATGAACTGAATACAGCTCAACACTCCACACCACTCACTATACAAAACTATTTCCTGGTTTTGATGTGGTTCTGGGTGAAAAGCACATGGAATCAACATGTAATATCTTTGCAACGTTTTTGGGGTTTTGTTTGTTTTTGTTTTTTGAGACAGGGTTTCTCTATGTACAATCCTGGCTTTCCTGGAACTCCCTCTGTAGACCAGGCTGGCCTCAAACTCACAGAGATCCTTTGAGTTCCGCCTGCCTCTGCCTCCCAAGTGCTGGGATGATACCACTGCCCAGCTGAATGGCCTTCTTCTCCACCCATTCCTCATCAATTCAATACCATGCTCACCTTTTCAAAATCTGCCAGTGATCTGTTTTTGCTAGCTTGAGCCACACATTTCAATGCTTCTGTCTGAGAATTAAAAAAATAAAAATATCATAAAAGTGATCTATCCTACATGTTCACATATACCCAAGGTCTCATAAGCACCTTCTGTTATAAAAACAATAACTTATCCCCTCCACCATTCTTTTTTAAGAGGCTTTGGAAGAAAAGCCAGAAGTATTGAATATCACTGTATGCCAACCAGTTTCCCTTTGAAATGTGAAGTGACTTAAATAGAAGTTTCCCAAAAGGATAGACCCGGATAAGGATTCTCTAGAGAATGAAGCTAAAAGAGAAAATAACAAGAGAACTGTAATTTCTTTCTCCTTACTCCAAGATTTCTTATCTCCACATCCACCCAATTCTTTCTGTCCTCAAACCCGATAATCCCTGGGCTTTATCACGGTTCACTCTGCTAGCTTTGATACAAGACACTGAGTGAGTGAGTGAGGTCTGCCTGGGGTTCAGGCATGAATAGTCCACATATCACACCTGAATATTAAAACCCTATATCATGCCAAAACTGAATGTCAAAGGACCAAGAGAAGCTTCTAACTTGGTTATGAAAGGGTACCTCCAACTATCAAAAGTCTCCCTCAGCACCCATCTTTCTAGATCAGCCTGGCTTCTTTGGAAAGCTGTCACTGAGGCACAAGGTAACAGGCAGCTCCTTGTGTCATGAGTAAGGATAGTAAGTCTAGTGGCAGACTAAATGGCACAAGGCTGCCAGGAGCAGAGTTTGTCTCCAGCATAATGATGACCAAAGTTCAAAATCTTCGTCCACCATTCTTAGCTACCTGTCCTTTTTCTGAATACTTACAGATCCTGTCTCAACTCTGCAACTCCAGTTTGTTATTTTGTTTTTATTTTTTGGGTTTTTTCTTTTTTTTTTTTGGTTTTGTTTTGAGGTAGTGTCTTACTATGTAGCCCTGGCTGGCCTAGAACTCAGAGATCTGCCTGCCTCTGCCTCCCTAATGCTGGGATTAAAGGTGTACGCTATCACGCCTGGCTTCAACTCCAGTTCTTATAAGAAAAGTGTCTACATAAAAGCCAGTAGTCCCAACATCAGAACTAAACTGACTTGAATCTTTTAGTGAAGGAAAAACCAATTAGGATCACTTACAGAGAAAGAAGAAATCTGTTTTTGTTAACAGTACTCCACAGATTTAGGGAGATAGCTAATCTGTTCATTGTTTAGAGACAACTATACTATTCAGAATGACTGCTTTTATTTAACTATGACAGCCAAAGAACAAAAATATCTGAGACATCATCCTTACAACTGTGTACTCTAAAAAGTCATTCATATCTACTCAAATATAAAAAGGATGACCAACTATCAAAGGCCACTTTTTAAACTATACTCAAATTCATGGTATGAACGGAAAAATAATAAGCTGAGAAATTCTCAAAATCTAGTTCTTACACCAAGTCGTGTGGCCTCCCTGCAAGCACACATGTACCAGATCTTACCAGGCTTCTGACTCAAGAGAATCAAGATTTGAGATTCACCCATTATATTTACAAGCCAGACTCACAACAGGAAGATCTGACAAAGACAAATTGTAACCTACCAGCGAATGCTACAATATATTTCTGTAAGCCCCTCAAAATACCTATGTCTATAACAGAGCTCAACAAGAAAGCCCAATAAGTGAGCCTAAGGGAAGACAAGGGGTAAAGAAGGCAGGATGGAGACCTGAAGAACACTGGTCCCATCAAACAATAAGCTGGGCTCAGAATAGAATTGCAGTCACAATATTCCCTACCTGCCTCCCTGCATACCGAAGTGCAAGCTTTCCGCTCACCAAAGCCTGGACATCCTCTGGGCTACAAAAAAAAATAAAAAATAAAAAAAGATATATTTGGTCAACTGCTCCAGGACATCGCAATTCTAATCATAGTTAGGTGAACTATTTACCAGAATTGCATTGTGAAAACTCATCCACACTGAAAAATCAACTAAACCCAAAAGTCCCAACACTGCAGAAGTCAGGTTTTCTTCACTCTTGGCCAAAGCTAAAAGTGAAAAGTAAAAACCTCCCAAAATTAAAGAGAGGGCAGCTGAGTGTGGTAGCATATAACTTATGGAGGCAGAGGCAGGCAGATCTCTATGAGTTCAAGGCCAGCCTGGACAACATAGTGAGATCTTATTGCAAAAAAGAAAAGGAAGAAAGCCCAACTGAATCCCACCCCCACCCCAAAAAATAACAGGCAGAATAATAAGTCTGAGTCAAATCTCAGCATAACGGGTCTTGTGAAAACACAACCCTGGGGCTGGGATGTAGCTTAGTTGGTAGTGTTTGCCTGGCATACCTTAAGCCCTGGGTTTACTTTCCAGCACTGGGAAGCAATTCCAACACTTTAGACAGCAGAAATGTGCCATCAACATAAAAAGTTAAGACCAGGGCTGGAGAAATGGTTCAGTTGTTAAGAGCACTTGTTGCTCTTGCAAAGGACCTGAGTTCAATTCCCAGCACCTACACGGATGCTCATAGGTATCTCTAACTCCAGTTTCAGGAGATCTGATGCCTTCTTCCGGCCTTCTGGACACCAGGCATCCAAGTGGTGCACAGATATACATCCAGGAGAAACACATGTGCAAAGAAACACGTACAATATAATAAAAGCAAATTTCAAAAATATATTTAAAAAAAAGTTAAGGCCGGGAGGTGGTGGCACACGCCTTTAATCCCTCCACCTAGGAGGCAGGCAGATCTCTATGAGTTTGAGGCCAGTGAAAAGAAAAAAAAAAGATAATGCCAGCCTGGGGAACATGAGATCCTGTGTCCCCTGAAATACCCCCTCAAATAATAATTATAATAATAATAACAACAGCAACAACAATAACAATAATACAAATATACAATTAAGAAAAATTTTAAATCACAACCCTAGGTTAGGGACATAGGGTTCAGTCCCTACCACAATTTATTATCATGCCTTTTATAGTCCACACTTTCAAATACTTACTGGGCCCCATGTTCCCCATTCTGGGTGGCCAGTTGACTAACACTGGCCTATCAGCTATTTCCTGAGCTCTGTTCTGTGCTCAATACCTGTGAGGACAGAATATTTGAAGAGTGAGAAATTCTCCAAGAAAATTTCCCAGTTAAGTAATTTCCCTTCCTTCCTTCCTTCCTTCCTTCCTTCCTTCCTTCCTTCCTTCCTCCCTCCCTCCCTCTCTCTCTCCCTCTCCTTGTTTTTGTTTGTTTGTTTGTTTGTTTGTTTATTTTGTTTGAGACAGGGTTTCTCTGTGTAACAGCCCTGGCTGTCCAGGAACTTGCTTTGTAGATCAGGCTGGCCTTGAATTCACTGAGATCCACCTGCCTCGGCCTCCCTAGTGCTGAGATTAAATGCGTGCACCACCCCTCCTGGCTCCGTTAAGTAGTTTCTAAAATCTGTCTGAAACACTAGCAAGCAAAAGTGATGTGGAACACTTCTGACCACCCACTCTATGTCAACCGGCCCCATAGCCTGCAGCTAGAGTTGCATCTATAAGTGGCCAAACTCCCTGCCCAAGCCATTTCTGCTATAGCACAGACTTGGTTAATGTACACTTACGTGTTGAGCATGATTTTGCACAACAACATGTACTTCAGAGATGTGATAGCCTTGGGGCTATCAATGGAGTCATAGCCTTCAAATGCCTCATAGAAGTATGAGTAAGCAGTTTTCCAGTCCTTCTCCTCTGCTGCATGAATAATGCCTGGACAGAGAAATGAAAGAAGAAAAACCATATAAAATAGCAGAGCCATAGGAGAGCTGTAAAAAGCCTTAGAAATTGACCCCAACAGCATCAAGTGAAAACGAAGAAACTGCCCAGTCACAGCCAGCTCCTAAGAGCTGACAGTAGAGCCCCAGGTCTCTGGCCTCTGCTCAGTACCACCTTTTTTAAATTCCCAAAGGAGTAAGAGACCCAATTCAAAAGGAGCCCTGGAAACGGCACACTGTATTGTCTTCCCTATGCTTCTTAGCACCTATTCCTACACCACTGGAGCAAATGTTTAGCCTCCATGGTATCACCTGCACAGGCCAGTGAACTGACCCACACATGCCCAGACCACATGAATGACCTCAATTAATAACATCGACTCTGGGGTACAGTACAACTAGTAAAGTGCTCGACTAGCACACACAGAGCCCTGTGTTCAAGCCCCAGCACTGAATAAACTGGACATGGTGTCAAGCATCTGTAATCCTAGCATTTGGAGGTAGAAACAGGAAGATCACAATTTCAAGGTCATCCTCAGCTACAAACCAATTTCAAGGCCATTCTGGGCTTTATGAGATTGTAGCTCAAAAGCAAAGCAACAAAATTAAAATAAAAAAGAAGAATCATGCCAGGTGATAGTGGCGCATGCCTTTAACCCCAGCACTTGGGAGGAAGAGGCAGGTTGATCTCGGCGTCTGAGGCTAACCTGGTCTACTGAGTAAGTTCCAGGATAGCCAGGGCTACATAGAGAAACCCCTGTCTCAAAACAAAAAAGAGTAATTAACGTAGCTTTTTCTATGCTGAGTTTTGTTTTTCTTTTTTTGTTTAACTTTTTGAGGCAGGGTCTTACTATGTAGATCTGGCTGTCCTGGAGCTCATTATGTAGATCAGGCTAGCTCCCTCTACCTCCAATGCTGGGACTAATGTGTGTGCTACCACACCTAGCTAAATTTAGAATTTTCATACTGAAGCAGCTTTCCTAATTGGTAATCTTCCCCAACACGTTTATTACTTTCCTTTCAAATATACCTTGTTTTTGGATGTGCTTCTGCCTATATGCAATCAGTGTATAAATCTCATATAATGCCAGTGTATAAATCCATACACAGCTGCACATGGCTAACCAGTATTTCTTTAGGCTAATATCAAAAGTTCATCCCAAATTGGTTGCTCCTGGTGAGCTTAATGTTGGTGGAAATGACTACATCCCCATACTCTCACCTGGAATGACATGGAAATCAGAACCTCACAGACTAAGAAGCACTTCTCTCTTAACATGAGCTTAACTCCCCCTTATAACATTAAAGACCTCGGCCCCACCCATCTACCACAGTGCTTCCCTACAACTCTTCATATCAAGATATAAAAGTACTTAGCAGATGAGAATAAAAGGATGAAGCTGCTAAAACTTGACCCCAGAAAATCACTGTTGGACCTGTAGCACCTGGGACCCAATGCACAGTGGCTGTAAACTCCCGGCTTAACCTTTAACTAAGTACCTTTATCTTTACCTCTAACCTTACCCAAAGTCTCCTCCCTTGAGGGAAGAGTCAAATCCTTCTATTAACAGTTCTTAACTAAAGAGGCCTATAGGAAAACATACACCCTTTACAGCCAGCGAACACTCCCTCAAGACACAACAAACTGGGGCTGCAGAGACAGGTAAGAGCACTGACTGCTCTTCCAGAGGACTTGAGTCCAAGACCCTGAATACACATGGCAGCTCACAACCATGTGTAACTCCAGTTCTAGAGGATCCAACACCCTCTTCTAGCCTCCGTGGACACCAGACACACATGTGGTGCACAGACTATACACACACAGGCAAAACACCCATACACATAAAATAGAACTAAATAAATCTTTTTGTTTGTTTTTGTTTTTTGAGACAGGGTTTCTCTTTTTAATAGCCCTAACTGTCCTGTAACTCACTCTGCAGACTAGGTTGGTCTCAAACTCACGGAGATCCAC
>CABHPH010143179.1:0-17895 GCA_902168325.1 Peromyscus nudipes
AGGAGAAAGCCCCTCACAGGCATGCCTAGAGCTTGTGTTTTAGTTGATTCCAGATGCAGTAAAGTTGACAACCAAGGCTAGCTATCACAAGAAAGGACTCCTGGATTATACCTACCATCTTAACTTGTATTTCGTTGTTTTCCTAGTAAGGAAACTTGATTTAAATAGTCAATAGAAGCTACAGTTAATTGAGTTTTTATATAGTCGTGTGTTTGCCCATTGTGGTGTTTGTTCTTTCTGCAACTCAGGACTTCCAACCAGAATCACTCTTCTTTGGTCTGAAACCACTCTGGTGGTTTTGTGGTGTGGACCAACTGGCAGTGAGTTCCAGTTTTGGCTTGTGTCACAGCATCTGCGTTATTACCCTAACTTACGAAGTTGCGTTTCTTCTGGCTTCTATTGTCTGCATTACAAAACCAGCTCTCAGTTTTACCCACTCTTTGGGGGTTTTGTGCCTTTCGTCTTCCCTGGCCAACTTTCTTTTCTCTCTATTCTTCCCCCCCTCCTTCCCTTCCCCTGCCCCTTCCTTCCCTTCTTTCTCAAGGCTCTACCCATATATGATAGATAAAGGCTCATCCACTGATCTATACTGTAGCTTCCCTCTGGTCAACATCAAGGTTTCTCTCATAAACCAGGTGGGGTTCTGCATACCGGTAGAGACACTGAGGAGGAAGGTCTCTTGTGTCCACAGTTGGTAGCAGCTGGGTGACAAAGCATGGCCTTTGACTCAATATTTTTTCTCTGTGTGTTTTTGGTCTCAGCATCTGGACTATTTTATTTTATCCTTCTTGAATTTTTCTCAACTCCCTGAGTCTGTGGGCTGATGTTTCCTTCAGCTTTTGAATACTTTTATCCACCTCTTGAGCTATTTCTTGTGTTACATGTCCACTCTCATTTCTTCTGGAGATGTAAGAATACATGTTAGGCTTTTTAACTAGGTCCCATATGTCTCCAGTGCTTTTTTATTTTTCCTTTCCCTTTTTCTTTTCTAATTCCTTTCTCTGCTTCATTTTAAATACTTTATTTGCTGTTTTGTTTTTGTTATTTATTTGTTTCTTTCACCAAACCTATCTGCTGTTGTGTTTAGTGTCTTTTAAAGCCCATTTTCATTTTCATGCATGGAGTACGTTAGGTCCCGATCATTGGATATTTTTAAGACTCCAACTCTGTGTTGAATTTGTTGGCCTTTTCATTCACTTTGTTCATCTTTTCCTATTTCCTTTGCCTCCTGTGTAGTCGTTTTAAAGTCTGCATCTTAAAGACACTGCGAGATTGCGTGTGCATCAGCCTTTCTTGCCTGTGTTGACTCTTTGTTAGGAGTTCACGTGATTCGACTCTTTGCATGCTTCCGAATTCTTCATTATGCACCAGGCGTTCTGCATTCCAGAAGTATATTAGGACTAAAAATCCTAGGAAATCACAGAGCATGTAACTCAAGAAACTGCTTATGTCAGCAAATGCAGCTGAGTTGCACTGTGACTGAGTGCAGCTTGGGTTGACCTAACCTATCTGTTTTGTCCTTGTCTTGACTGTGACCATCTTTGACTTTTGACAAAGAGTCTTGAAGGTCTACCTTAAACACTACGGGAGATTTCTTGTCCACATTTTGGGATTTAGCTTTTTATTCAATTCCAAACTTTAGTAAATTTCTTATTTATTCAGTGTATGTATGTATGTATGTATGTATGTATGTATGTATGTATGTGGTGTATATGCATGTTTGTGTGTCTTTATGTGTGCCTTCAGATGCATATATACGTGTGTGCATGTGTGAAGGCTAGAAGTCACCCTGGGGTATTTTCCTCAATCTTTTTCCAGCTCATTTTTTAGATAGACGCTCTCAGTGCACATGGAGCTCACTGAGTCACCTAACCTGCCTGCCTAACGAGGTCCAGGTATCTACTTGTTTCCATTCCCTAGTACTGGGCTTATACATGTGTCCTGCCTCACGCAGATTTTTATATGGGTGCTGGGAATCCAAACTGAGGTTCTCATGCTTGCTGAGATATCTCCTAACTCCAGTAATATCTTTCTAGAGTGATACCTTTTATGTATTCATTCTAGGCTCCTTTGCCCAATGAGACTTCAACTTAGTGGGACTTGATGGTTGGTTACCAGGGATCAGTTCTCACTCTGCCATCCCAGCGTGCCCCATCCCAGGCACCTATAGAACCCAACCCATCCTTCAGTGTATGTCCTGTGGGAAAACTTCAGCCATATTGTCTGAGGCTCCTTCACATTGCCAACCTGTGCAATTATCAAGCACTCCACTATTCCATTTCTCCCAAATAGACCTTCAAATAGGCAGAGTATCTGCTGGCACCAGGACGAGCCTGATCTCATGGTCAACAGCAATCCAGCTCTTTCTAGAGCACTTCCTTCTCCAGATTTGTGTTTTCTTTTACTTTAGAGATGTGCAAATTTCAGCTTTTGTTTTGAATGACATCATTTTTTAATTGAAAAAAGTTTTTTCAGACAATACATTCTGATCACAGTTTCCCCTCCCCCAGCTCCTCTTAGGATCCCCCTGACCTCCCCACCCACCCAGTTCCACCCCCTTTCTTTGTATCTCTCTTTAGAAAACAAACAAATAAAAACCATAATAAAGAAAGAACATAGGAAACTTATATGCACTTCATAAAAACCAGAAATTAGAAACTATAACATACAAGTCAAAGGCCAGTGAGACAAACAGTATTCAAACAAAGTTTCTTAGGATTACTCTTACTGTGATCAAACACCATGACCAAAAGCAACTTGGGGAGGAGAGGGTTTCTTTCCCTCACAGTTCCATATCACAGTTCATCATTAGAAGCAATGAGGGCAGGAACTCATGTGGGCAGGAACCTGGAGGCAGGAGCTGATGCAGAGGCCATGGAGGGGTGCTGCTTACTGGCTTGCTCCTCATGGCTTGCTCAGCCTGCTTTCTTAAGCACCTAGGACCACCAGCCCAGGGATGGCACCACCCACAATGGGATGGGCCCTTCCACATCGATCACTAATTAAGGAAATGCCTTACAGCCAGATCTTATGAAGGCAATTTCTCAATGGAGGCTCCTTCCTCCCTGAGGGCTCTAGCTTGTGTCAAGTTGACATAAAACTAGCCAGGACACAAAGTACCATGAGACAAAGTCTACAAAAAATGCCATTGAGTCTGTTTTATGACGGTCATCTATTGTTGGATGTGGGACCTACCCTCACGTGTGGTTAATCTACTCAGTGGGACTCCATTGGAGAGAACTCATTTTTCCTTTGCAAGCAGATGTCAGTTGGAGATAGCTTGGTTAGCAGTGCAAAGCCTGTGCCCACTTCCTCCTCTCCGCACCGCGATGGAATCCATCCGGTTTGAACTTGTGCAGACATGCTGCCACGTCACTGTAAGTTCATATGCGCATCCATCCTGGTGTATTTGGAAGACACTGTTTCCTTGGAGTCATCCATCCCCCCAACTCTTACAATCTTCCTGCCTCCTCTTCTACAAAGCTCCCTGAGCCCTAGAGGGAGGGACTCGGTGAAGACATCCCATTTAGGACTGACTGTTCCAAAGTATCTCAGTCTCTTCACATGGTCCATTTGTGGGTCTCTGTGTTTCCTCCCATCTCCTGCAAGAGGAAGTTTCTCTGATGATGGCTGAGCTAGGCACTGACCTATAGCAGAATGTCATTAGGAGTCATTTTATTGCTATTTTTCTCTTAGCAGAGCAATCGTATTTGATTTTCCCCTAGGCCCATACCCTGTCTAGTCTCAGGTTCTTGCCCACCCGAGCAGTGTCAGGCATGGGTTCCATCTCATGGAGTAGTTCTTAAATCCAACCAGAAAGTGGTCGGTAACTCCTCCAACATCTGTGTTACTACTGCACCAGGGTATCATGTATGCAGGTCACTGTTGTAGATGGCCGAGCTTATAGCTGGGTTGGTGTCTACCTTCCTCCTTTGGTAGCATGCAGACCACCTTCCAGTACTATGAGCGCTGGTCAGTAGGGGTGATAGCTCTAGGTAGACAGCAGCTCGACTTCTCTGTGTTCAATGAGATATGTAAATGTAGACTTCAGCAATAGGACCTTACCATCAGTTTGTGGAGAGCAACCACAAGCCTTGGCACTAGCCTGAGATATTTAGGGGTTTCCATGGGGCCCCTTTGGCCAACAGCTCAACTAGATGCAACCCATTCCTGGCACTGGAGGTTTTACTTGGCGAAAGATGTCTAGTTAAGGCGTTGTCTCCCCCGTTACCTGGTGAGTCCATTTAAATTTCTTCCATATATGTATACATTTTAAGAAGCTTCTGCAGTAGTAGGTTTCCATATCACCCCTCAAATGACCCTTATTATCAGCTGCACCTCCCTGTATTCCTTACCTCTCTCTTCCATCCCCCCTCCCTGTTCAATGCTCTTGCTCCAGCATTCCCCCCGCCCCTGTCTCTCATAACTATGTCATAACTATGTATTCTATTTCCCCTTCCTTGGGAGATCGTACCCTCTCCATTGGTCCCTCACTCTACACCTAACCTCTGTGGTTGGATGGATTGAGGCATGCCTATCAAGTGCTTAAATGCTAACATCCACATATAAGAGCAAATATATACTATTTGTCTTTTGGGGTCTTTTTTCTAGAATTTTAGTTCAGTGATTTTATGTGCTTTCATCAAGCTCCAAAATATATGAAAGTATGGTTTTGTGTGTGTGTATGTGATATATATGTATATATATCCTTTCCTCTCTTGTATTGGTTAGTTTTCTTGTTGCTGTGAATGAAATACCCGACAGAAACAACTTAAGGGAAGAAAGGCTTGCTGGGGCTCATGGTTTTCAAGGGTTATACTCCATCATGGGTAGGATAGCCCACACTCTTTGGTTCTTTGTTGAACAATATTTTGTGGTTTGATATTACTTGAAGAAAGCAATGTTTGATTTCTCTCTTTTCATATACTTTTAAAAAAAATTTAAGTGTCCACTTGTCTGTGAACAAAGACCTCTAAGACATAGATGAGAACTTGTAAGCTATGACTTCCCTTGATGTGACCCTGGTTTTCCATTTAGAATGGAAATATTTATATTTCTAAAAAGATACAAATATTTTGTATAGTTGGAATTTCCTCTTATAGTCTGCAAATATTTATCTAATAGAGCCAAATGATGAAGATTAATAATTGAGGTTTTTTTTTGTTTGTATTTAGACATTTGTTCTCATTAAAAGTAAGCCCCTTAAGGAAGATGCAGGATCTTCAACATTCAACAAGATGTGTTTTTATTTAATGTTTAACTTATTTTAAATTATGAGAAATAGCAAGAACATATGAAAGCTAAGAGTATAAATATACTGCTCTGCCTACCACCACAGTTTTGCTATTCCCGTCTTTCAGTGATGATTTAAATAGAATAGCTTCTATAGTGTACTTTTCCTTATGCAATCTTTTTTAAAACGTATCTTCGAATAGTCATTTATTAGGACTAGACTAGGAATTTAGTCTAGTTTTCTTCATCCTGATTTTCTTTTTAATAAAGATTCCATTTTTCATTTCTTCATCTCTAGCAGATTCTATTGGTAACAAGAATATTTAATTTTACTTTTCTTCTTCGTGTCCAAATTCAATAATAATTGATATTATTGCCTGCTTACTATTCCATGTGTGGAATCCCTTAAATGGCCCCTAGGATGTGTTACCTTGAAAATGGCAACAGATATCCATACACTGGTTCTTTTGTGTGTGGGTGTGTTTTCCAAGCGTGACATTCCGGCTCAGGAACATTCAGAGAATGGTTTTGTGCCCTTCCAGCCAAAATTAGTGTACAGAAGCAGCACAACCTTAGACTCTGTAAATTTCTTCCTGTCACTGATGTTTTGTTGTTGTTTCTGTTACTTACATGGAAACCATCATTTCAGGGTGTTGCCCAGATGATACTACTCAAGGCTTTGTGTATCTTAAGCCATTAAAAAAGTATGTCCAGAGTTTGCATTTAAAAAGTTCTGTCACACATATTTATACATTTCTGGTAGATGCTGAAGACAAGAAAGTTTTAAAAAGAAGGGTCACTAGGTTGAGGACGAGTCAAGTATTGGAATCAGAGGAGCTGAAACGTCAAGGATATGTAGTTACTTAAGCATTAAATCCTAATAGCACACTAGATTCTGGGGTGGAAGCCAATGGAATATTTTTTGCTTGGGCACTGGAGTTATGCAAACAGAAGTTACTGCACACCCAGGGTTTCATGATTGAGAAAGTAAACTTGTACATTTCGTTTTTTTTGTGTTTTTTTTTTCCCCCCTTAGGTTCAAGAAGGCATTTGAGTCTGAGCCAACACTACAGTCAGGAATTAATTATGCAGTCCTCTTGCTGGCGGCTGGGCACCAGTTTGAATCCTCCTTTGAGCTTCGGAAAGTTGGTAACGGCAGCTTCCTATTTTTAGAGGGAATCAAGAGACTGGACCCAAAGTCAGTGCAAAGGAAAAGACACTCGTGCTTTTTATTATATCTAATATAAATTTGGGGTGGGTGGGGCTAGTAGATTCCCTGGATCAGAATTTCGTACTGTTGTACAGAATTTACTATTAGGATATAATTCACATTTTTTACTTTATCTTTTTCTTGGTTCACGTTGTTACAACTCAAAACTCATATTGATGATATGAATTCTTCATGCAGTTCCCAGGTCCCAGGTCCAGTTAGTTCTGTGGAACATCAGACGTGTTTAAGATAGTGTGTTCCTGGTGTTTTCAAACAAAAACAAAAGGCAAGAGACTGCTGGGTATGGCAATGCACGCCCATAAGCCCAGCACTTGGGAGGGAGAGGTTTAGAGGACCAAGAGTTTATGGGCATCATCGGCTACATAGTGAATTCAAGGATAGCCTGGGCTACATGAGTCTCAAGACAACAAAATTCAAATGGAAAGAAGGGAAAGAGGGAAGGAGGGAGGGACGGAGGGAGGAGGAGGAAGAAGGGAAGGAGGGAGGAAGGAAGGGAGGGTGCAAGAGAGAGAGGGAGGGAGGGGAGCAAGAAAGGGAAGGAAGGGAGAGGAAGGAAGGAAGGAAGGAAGGAAGGAAGGAAGGAAGGAAGGAAGGAAGGAAGGAAGGAAGGAAGGAAGGCAGGCAGGCAGGCAGGCAGGCAGGCGGGCTAACTGGCTGACTTCTAGTTTGTTTTTTGTTTGTTTTTGTTTTTGCCCCAAACCCAGATGCCCCTGTGATTTCTTGGTGGTGGGGGGTGAAGCCTCCAAAGCCCCAAGAATAACAGTAGAGTAGTTGACATTCTGGGTGGTAACTGGGCCCCTCGGAGACTCTTTCTGAGTTGTTACCCTTGATAGAGTGTGCCCTTCGCTTCTATATCTGTAACATCGCTTCATCGGCTCGTCTTCTTTTGGAATTTAATGAAATTAGGATCCACATCTTTGTGAACCAGTTTTGAGTAATAGTTTCAATTTAGGTTTTGGTAGCCTTTTTTAAAAAAAAAATATATAAGTTTCTAGATCCTAGAATATCTTTTGTGGTAACCAGATGTTGTTCTGGTGAATGGTTAAACCCCTCCTTAATGACCTTCCCAGCTCTTGGAGGAATTATTACCACAGCCACAGAAGTCTTGGGCCTTATTTTCCACAAGAGAAAAAAAACAAACAAAACACTTAGGTTAATTAAATTATTCATTATAAAAGAAATTTTTCTTAATATTTTAAACTGAAAATGATTTAAGTATCCGTAAAGAAATTTAAATTTCTATTTAAAAAATTATACTTCTAAGGAAAAATAAATCCTTTGCTTTTTGAAAGCGTCGTCTGAGAAGGGCTTTTAAGATCTCCATCATGTACTGTTCTGAGATATTTTTGAAGGTGAGTAGAGCCCCAGGCTCAAGGGATGATAACATCTAATGACAACCACCGCTGAGTTGCCGTAGTATCAGAGCACCATTATGCTTTACATATGCGTTAGCTGGGTCACTTCACCTTTTGTCTAATATCAAGGGAAATAAGGTTTTGGTTGATAACTAAATCAGAGAAAATGAACATCAACTTTGTGCCTTTTAGAAATGGCACCAAAATGTTGCATCTTGATTTAAAAACTCTGTCGTAGCCCAAACTTCCTCTGCATCAGTGGTCTGAACATTTTGTTGCTGGACTCTGGAAGACAGATGAGTTTTGTTAGGGCCTTTCAGTCCTTATGGGATTCGACACCATTTGCATCCGTAGGTTGAGCAGTAATAGTGGTTTGGAAATGTACTTATGCTTCGTTTCATTTTTAAGTGGTGTGTAGATGAGAACAGTCAGCATGCTGAGGTTGGGAGAACGGCATTGTAACTTCACTAAGTAAACACTGTATTTTATTCCAAGAAGAACTCATAACATATGTTGAACAAACATTTAAAAATATGAGGTTGACTTTAAATTTTTGGAAACTGGGCTGGGGAGATAACTCACTTGGCAAAGTACATGCCGTGCAATCAGGAAAACTTGATTTTGACCAACCCCCCCCCCCCCCCCCCCCCCCCCGACCCCAGCACACATAAGAGAGCTTGATGTGATGGGCCACTTGCAGTCCTCTTTGTTGGAGAGGTAGAGACAGACAGCTGCGGTCCTGGGCTCCCTGTCCAGACAGCCTACCCTACTTGGTGAGCTCTAGGCCAGCAAAAGACCCTATCTCAAAATAAACAAATACTAAGATAGAGTGGCACTTGAGGAACCACACCAGAGGTTGACCACCTGCCTCCATATGAGTGTGTGCACACAGACCCCCCCCCCCCACACACACACATACATATGCACTCTCCTCACACACAGACCAGGGCTATAGCTCAAGTTGGTAGTTGCTTGCCTGGCATGTGGGAAGCCCTGGGTTCAATCCCATTAGCAACACATTAACAGGGCTTGGTGGCCACTCCTGTAATCCCAGCACCCAGGAGTGGAGGCAGGAGGATCAGAAGATCAAGGCCAGCCTTGGCTGTACAAGAGAACCCTGTCCATGCCACCTAAAAAAAAAACCAAAAAACAAAAAACAAAAAACTGAACCAGAACAAATAAAACTCAAGGCAAAATAAAATAAAAATGATGAAATATAATAAATTTATTACTGAATATAAAAATCCATGTGTCCGTAAAGATAAGAAAAAAATTAAGCCGGGCGGTGGTGGCACACGCCTTTAATCCCAGCACTCGGGAGGCAGAGCCAGGCGGATCTCTGTGAGTTCGAGGCCAGCCTGGGCTACCAAGTGAGTTCCAGGAAAGGCGCAAAGCTACACAGAGAAACCCTGTCTCGAAAAAACAAAAAAACAAAAAAACAAAAAAAAAAGAAAAAAATTAAAACAGAAACAAAACTTATTACCAACCAAAAAATATATTTTTAATATATATTAAAAAATAAATATATCTTTAAAATATCCCTTGTCCCTTATGGAGGTGGCCACCATTTCAGAAAATCAGAGTTTGGAAGGGAAAGGTTAAATACTTTTTCTTCCTTTTAAGAAGATACTCTGGTTTACCTGTCCTGAAGCACTTTCCAGTTGAAGATTGTTACATACAGTTTTACTCCCAAGGAGGATGCATTCTTCTGGACATTGATGAAGCACGTAGTGTCCCTTGTGAAATATTCTCACCAGAAATGCTTAACTGGAAGCTTAAGGTCCACTATCCATTTAGGAATCATGAGAGCTAATGAAATAAATTAGACAATACTATGAAATGCCAGTGGACAGGTCCAGAATACAAGGGCATTCTATAGGACAGCATCTCTGCTTTGGGGGGAAAATAAATAAGTCTGTGTCATAGGGAAAAAAAAGCATGGCTGGGTTAGGTAGATTAACCTACCCAGATTATTAACCTACCCAAATATTAATCTGGGTTAGATATTTGGAGTCATAAATACCAAATGAAATTAAATGACCCTTTAGTGAACCTCGGCTGTGAAAATAAAAACCTATGGGGGACATTTAGATAATAATTAGAGGATTTATTTGAGTCAGGACAAACTAATATATAACATTAGGAAATTACTGTTTTAGTGGGAAAAGTTTTATAGAAGAATTTTTTTTAGATTCCTTATAATCTCTAAACATGAGATATCTGTAATTTAGTTTGAAAAGTTCATCAAAAAATAATCAAGAATCTGGGACAATAACAGAATGTTAGCAGCTGTCACAAAACTGTCATTCATTGCAGTACATATTTGTGTGTGTGTGCATACACACACGTGTATCTGTGTTGCTTCTCTGTGTGTGTTGGGCAGTGTGCATGCCAAATTACATGCCACCGAGTTACAGTCCCTAGCCCCTTCCTACAGTAGATTTTCTAACTGTGTATGTTTGCAATTCTTCATAATAGGAAGCCCAAATGAAAGCATCTAATCTCTGCCTTTTGGGAAGCTGCCAGGCCTCTCTGGACTTTGTGCTCCTCTCTGCAAGGGGAGATATTCCCTGGCTTGTTGTTCTGTGGGGATTGAAAGAGTCAGCATTTTTAATGTGCTCAGTGCTAGGCAACTAATGAGTGTTTGGTCAGAGCTCTGTGTCCTCAGTTCCCCATGAAAACAGCCTTGAATTTAGTCACAGCACCAGGTGAAAATATGATGATAAAACCTTTACATTGAAAATCCCTTAGTGCTTACAAATCGGCCAGTTCCAATGAGAGCTGTGTTAAAATTTGAACCACATGAGCAGACAGTTCTATGAAGGAAATGGTGGGAAGTTATATGAAATAATAAGGGTACAACACTCATTCCTTATAATTTCAGCCCCAAAAATTTTACATAGAAAAAATTTGCTCTATTGGTAAGGACTTGGTAAAATTTCAATTAGTGTAATCACATCAGCAATCATACATAAAGACCTTTAAAAATGTTCCAGTGTTCCAGCGACACACTCCTGTGCTCCCAGCACCTAGGAAGTAAAATGTTGTAGCCTAGAACCTAGTATATAATACTACTTCTGAAGCGCTGGCCTATGGAAAAATCCTAAATACAGATACGCCTGTATGTGCTAAGATCCATAATGTCTAAGCGCACCTGAGAAAGGTCTCATCAATATAAAATCATTAGAGGGACTGGGAGATGGGGCACAGTTCGTAAAGTGCTTGACTTGAAAACATGAGTTCAGTTCCCAGAAGCCACATTAAACAACAAAAAATAAAAATAAAAATAAGCAGGGCATGGTGGCACATGCCCTTAATCCCAGCACTCGGAAAGCAAGAGGAGGCAGGCAGATCTCTGAGTTCAAAACCAGCCTCATCTATAGAGGGAGTTCTAGGACAGCCAGAGCCACACAGAGAAAAACTAATACGTAAGTAAGTAAGTAAGTAAGTAAGTAAGTAAGTAAGTAAGTAAGTAAGTAAGTAAATAAATAAATAAATAAATAAATAAATAAATAAATAAATAACAAAATCAATGCTGAAATGGTGGTGTGTTCTTGTAACCCCACTACCGAGAAGGCAAAGACAGATGGATCTCCTGGGCTTGTTGCCCAACCAGCCTATTCAGAGTTCATAACAACCCAGGTTGTTCTCTGGCCTCCATACACACATATCATGTGCATGTGCTTACACATACATGCACCTGAGCAAACACAGGTTAGAACCATGTTTTTTAACACTAATCTTAAAAGTTTAATAGTGTCATGTAAAAACAAGTTTTATGCATCATAACTGAAGAAAATACAAGCTCATTTGCAAACAAACACAAATATGAAAATATGGTTAGTCACAATGGCTTAAAAAAAAAAACAACTCAATATTCTAGTGGCACACACCTATGGTCCCTAGTGGCACACACCTATGGTCCCTAGTGGCACACACCTATGGTTCCAGCACTAGTAAGTAAAGGCAAGAAAGTTATGCATTTGAGGCCAGTCTGGGCTACATAGTAAGATCATGTCTCAGTAAAATAAAACAAGATTGGTAGTACCAAGTAGACAGGATAATTCCCATAACTGCCAAGACAATGAACAAGAATATTGTGATTTAGCTTTTTACTTGGAACATGTCAACACACAATGAGCAAATCTCCCATCTCCAACAAATCAGCACTTAGAACTCCATGATGAGGAGGTAATTGAATTTGTGCACAAAGCTAGATATACAAGAATGTAATAAAACATGGCTGTCCATCTGTGCTTCTGTAAATACTTTACATATTCATATGCTAAAATACCATCTCTCATGAAAGACAATACATTTTGAGGATGGTGAGATAGCTCAGGAGGTATGAGTACTTGCCACCAAGCCTGACGACCTGAATTTGATCTTCAGATTTCCCATGGTTGAAGACCGCCAATTCCACCAGATTGTCCTCTGACCTCTACTTGCACACTGTGGCATGAGCATGGCTGATGTGCATGCACGCGTGCACGTGCACACACACACACACACACACACACACACACAGTGAAGTAAATAAATATAAAAATAATTTTAAAAATATTTTTGTTCAGATTTTGAAAGGCTGGTGTCATGATCATATGGCAAATTTATGCCATGGTTAAAATCAAATATTACTACCCTGGAATGACTTTCTGGATACAAAAATGCTGAATTTGATTGTAACTATTGTAGTTTTACATCTAAGCATTTCCATAGTCACTATTTGAAAGTTTGACAGCAGGACTCTCTGTTATACTGTGTTTGGACTTCACTAGTTTTCTGGAAGTATAACATAATAAAAAGTTGTTCATTTCCAACCAAGGTGAGTAGACACATTTTTAGTGTCTCATTTTTCCTGCCCACTTTTTTAACTTTTTTTTTTTGGTATGTCCAGATCAGAGATCTGTGATGTGTTTGCATATGCAGGTGCAACTGGTTCCAACTTATGAAACTTTCTGGTGTCAAAGCTGTTCTCTTTTTAATTTATCCTCACAAAATGTGAGAATCATCCAAATATTCATTCTCCCCTGAAGTATTTATGGTTTCAGTGAATTATATAATAAAAAGTAACTTCAAAATTTAAAAGATTATTTTGTTTTATAATTTTCAAGATGGTAAAATTATTACTCTCAGAAAATATAAAATAGACATAGGTAACTGATTTTATCTAAACCATTTAATGTGGAAACCTTAAATAAGATTATATGTCTGGGCCAGGCGGTGGTGGCGCACGCCTTTAATCCCAGCACTCGGGAGGCAGAGGCAGGTGGATCTCTGAGTTCAAGGCCATTGTGGTCTACAGAGAGTTCCAGGACAGCCAGAGCTGTTACACAGATAAACACTGTCTCAAAAAAAAATTATATGTCTGAATTAAAGAACGTTTAAGAAGTAATAAACAACTTAACAAGAAATATTAGGATAAGATTTCTACACTTGATTTTCTTTGAAGCTGGTTTATGTTTCAGCAGGTCACAAATCTTGGGGATTATATGTTCCACTAGACAGGAATTATTTGTATGGTATCTGGACAGAAGTTTATAAGTTAATAAGTAAACTTCTATTAATAAATCTTTAATGAGCAGTAAATGTACTTTCTTTGAGTGACCTTATGCCCCTGTAGCCTATTACAATATGTCTACGTTTTTGCTTTATTTTTAAATATCAAAAAAAATTTTTTTGGTGATACTGGAAATTGAACTCAGAATCTTACACGTACTACACATGTGCTCTACCTCTGAGCTGTTCCCTCACCACATACCCTTTTATCTTGCTCTATGGCACTCTCATGAAGTTGCCCAGGCTGGTCTTGAACTCGCTCTGTAGCCTGTAGCCTGCAGCCCCGGCAAACGTTCAGCTTGTGGTACTTTGGCCGCCTCCACAGAAGCTGAGAGTATAGGCATGAGCAGCTAGGTCTGGCTTCAAATCCTTTGTAAGGTACGGATACTTATAGTGTTAAGCAATTCTAAAAGGATACATATTTTTAAGCAAGTCAATATGATGTACAACAAATACAAGACAGGTATAATAAAATGTAAGGAATGTAGACGAGCAAAATTATGTTGCGCCGAGTTGGAGAATTCCCATTATATTCTCAAGCCTTGTTGGACAGTGGCACTAATGGGCTGGGGCTGTAACTGTAGAATGCATGCCTCTCATGTGCAAATCCTTCCCAGCATAGCAAAGAGAAAATGGATGGCACTAATGAGACAGTGCTACCTAGAGTCTTTGGCTTTATAGGTTCATAAGTAATAATATATATAACGTGTGTATATGTATATGCATACTACACACACAAACACTCATTTGTGTTTCAGTTTAGTGATAGATTTTTCAACCTACAAAACACATGAAAATTCCCTTTCCAATCATTTCATAACCCATGGTATAACAAGGAAAGGGGCTTACAGAACAGTCTACTGGATTTCCTTATCTTATGTGTATACCCATGCGAATACAAGAAGATTCTAGACAGCGGTACATAAATGACTCGGGTTTTTCAATTAAAGATAGTTTTTGCTGGGGCTGGAGAGATGGCTCAGCAGTTAAGAACGCTTGTTTTCTTGCAGAGGACCCAGGTTCAGTTACCAGCACTCACTGTGGCTCACAACAATCCATAATTTCAGTTCCAGAGCTCTGACACCCTCTGCTGACCTCTGAGGGCATCAGGATGCATGTACCTATATACGAACCAGTCGTACACATAAAATAAAAATGAATACAGTTTTTTAAAAGATAATTTTTACTTTCTTCATGTGTACATTTTGTTTAGTAAGGCATTGTGTCCTTACAATGAGTGTGAACCACATTAGTAAGGAAAAACCTAAAGCTATTTTGATCTCTCGGGACAATGAGCACTGAATTTCACGACTAAAGGAGAAGTCAGTCCTGCCGACCTGAAGTGTAACACTCTGCTTCCTGTTCATCTCCTAGGGGTGAAGCTGAGCAGCCTTCTGGGTAAAAAGGGGAACCTGGAAAAACTCCAGAGCTACTGGGAAGTTGGATTTTTTCTGGGAGCCAGCGTCCTGGCCAATGACCATCTACGAGTCATTCAGGCATCTGAAAAGCTGTTCAAACTGAAGACACCTGCGTGGTAATGATCTACTCTCATGTGCTCATGCAGATGTGTTTAATAAACAGCCTCACACTGTTCTTCAGTTTTACAACTTTTAGATCATTTTATTTATTTTTAGGCTAATATCCAGAATCCATAGGAAAAATAAAATTTTCATAAAGAAAATGTATTGAAGTCAATTTCCATGTCTGTGGTCTGCAAAATGCTTACATAGTCGCCATCTTGCATAGTTATCTTCTTCCTCCTTTTTCCTTTTTCTTTTGAGGCACCATCTGTCTTCTTAGGCTTGTGGATGTTTGTATAATACTTGGGCTCAATGGCTCAGAGTAAAATAATCTCTTCCAAAGGATCTATTTTGGAGAGCTTCCTTGAAAAGGCATATTTAAAAACCAATACATTCACCTTGTCCTCAAGTTGAATATAGACATTTAAAACTCATGTGTTACAGATAGTCATATACGTGCGTGTGCACACACACACACACACACACAGAGATATATATAGATATATAGATATAGATATAAAATGTGTTTTGGGGAAGGTAGCTCAGTTTTGAAATATTTGCCTAGCATGCACAAGTCCCGGGTTTGATTCCCAAGCCCAACAAATAAAAACATGTTTTAGGGAGCTGTTTGGCTCCGGGTCCAATTCACTTAGGCCTTCTAACCCTGAATTTTCTGATCTTCCAAATACATACTTTGCGGAATTGTTGTGGAATTTAAACGTGTGCCTGTACCTGCTGTTGCAACACTAGTGAACACGTTTGATAAGTGTGGAGACACAGTTGTAAATCCAAGTGCACTCAAAGAATAGAAGGTACACCTATGGGGTCAAAATGGGCTTGAGGGGAGGAGTGGCCTAAATCTGTCCCGTTCATGTCCTTTCATTCTCAGGTACCTCAAGTCTATTGTGGAGACAATTTTGATATATAAGCATTTTGTGAAACTGACCACAGAGCAGCCCATGGCCAAGCAGGAACTTGTGGACTTTTGGATGGATTTCCTGGTTGAGGCCACGAAAACAGATGTTACCGTCGTGAGATTTCCAGTGAGTACCTTTATTTGCATCTAAGTTCAGTTCCATGTTACTTCCTGTCTTTAAGGAACATCTGGCAGGGTGATTTTAACAGTCCTGATGTGAGTGACTCTTAGACTCTAAGTCCTACCATGCGTAATATATAACTTGGTGAGCATATTTATTTTATAGAGATTGACTTGTTTTGGCTTTCTTTTTAATGCTTTATTGTTGCTTTATATTTTAAGATACAGTAAAGTAGCCCAAATTGGTGTTCAATTCCTGCCTTAGCCTTCTGTGTGCTGAGTGCTGGGGTTAGAGGCCTCTGCCACCATGCCTAGTTTAGTTGACTTATCAAAATAACGACTCTTCAGACAAGAGCAGTGAGACACATCATGATGTTTTGGGTTGAGTTGCTTCTCATGATAAGTCCTGAGACATGCTTAGAAAGCAATAAAAATAGCAGCTCATGAGCCCAGACAAATGGATGTTGTTGAGTACTGCGGTCTTGCTGCCCTGAGTTCAGGATTATCAGCATTGTTATGGTGAAACCATCAGCTCACTTGTTTTGCAATTCTGTCTCAACCACTCGAAGCCAGGTGGGTCAGAGTTGCCCTGTGGCCACATAGGCCCATGGAGCAATCACTGTTTCCAGCGCCGCCCCTCTAGAAAACGATGACTTGCCGTTTGATCTTCAATGCAGTTTGTCTGGTTTCTAGCAAACTTTGTGTGTGTGTGTGTGTGTGTGTGTGTGTGTGTGTGTGTGTGTGTGTATGTGTACACAGGCATAAACATACACACACACACACACACACACACCCTTTTAAAAATGCATGCTTCATGTTCATAGCTAATGCATCCCCATCCTACAGCACTCAGGATACACATATTAAAAGTAATATGGCAGTGGTATCCAATCCAGGACTTAATAGCCACTGGCTTTGTGTGCAAATAACTTCTTATCTCAAAATGGTACATCTCTTGTTTGAACTCTTCGGTCTCAATCTTCCATACTCAGGGGACGTGACAATTCTTTTCATAAACCCCGATTTCTAGTTCTTGTTGATAGGATCATCTGCTTCATTTAATTAACTCCACTGCTGGAATGAGCATGCTTTGCTCTGACTTCCACATGAAGCCTGAGCTCAGCAAGACTCTTAATTGAAAAGCCTTTCATACTAAAGCACTCTGCTCTATTTCCTAGTCTAGATAAGGTGCGGCCCAGGAAAATCCTTATCTTGGAGTGAGCTGGCAGCTTGCCCTGGTGCTCTGAGTAGCAATAAATATGGTGGTGAAAGAAGAGATCTCACCCCTCAGAGTTTAATGGACTGCTGACTGTTGGCGTGATAGGCTAACCGCATGAAAGGAAACCGTTCATAGTCACTATTTCAAACTCATTTAAATGAGTACAATATTAGTTAATCTGTTGTAATGTAAGTAAGTGAATAAAGAAAAAGACCCAGGAAAGATTGAGGAGCTATGAGATTATATACTCCAGGTTAAAAGACTTTCTTTTCTTTTAAATCTTCCTTCCTCCTCCCTTCTTCTCTTTTCTAGACTGAGGATGAGACTCAGAGCTGAGCAAGTGTCCACTAAGGAACACCCCCGGCCCTTATCTAAAACAAAAAACAAAAAACTGGGGTGAGAGGCAAGACCTCACTGCATAGCAGAGTGGCCTTGAATTCCCTGTGCATCCAGAACTGGTTTCGAACTTGAAATTCTCCTGCCTCAGCTTCAAAACTATTGGCAGTATAGGCACATGCCACCATGTCCATCTTAGAGACTTTCTTAAGAAAGGACCCTTAGTTCCTCAAAGAAAATATTATCTCGTCCTAATTGATTTCATTTTTTAATGGGGGAGGGCTGGGGAGAGAGTTTGGTTCATAAAGTATATGCTGTGCAGGTAGGGTATCCTGAGTCCCGCCTAGATAACCCACATCAAAAGGAAGGAAGGAAGGAAGGAAGGAAGGAAGGAAGGAAGGAAGGAA
>CABHPH010143179.1:19130-81604 GCA_902168325.1 Peromyscus nudipes
TTGCCACTGCGTCCCGTGGGCCTTGCCACTGCGTCCCGTGGGCCTTGACACTGTGTCCCGTGGGCCTTGACACTGTGTCCCGTAGGGATTGCCACTGTGTCCCGTGGGCCTTGCCACTGTGTCCCGTGGGCCTTGCCACTGTGTCCCGTGGGCCTCACCACTGTGTCCTGTGGGCTGAGGCACAAAGGCACATGGTATCTGGCAGTTTGTTTTGCAGCAATCCCATTTCTTCTGGAAACTTCATGGTTTGTTTGTGGCTGTCTGTTTTTGAAGAGACAAAAATAGAGTGTTTTGTGCTTATTTCTTCCATTCCTACTCCAGAATTTATAACTTGAAAACTCAAAATTGCTTTCCCATGCTTTGTTGTTACACTGAGATCAAAATCGTAGTTTTTTAATTCTCACTTTACCCAAGGCCTTGACAATGTGAGGCCGACATTAGGCAGAGTGATGCACACTGGTTCTGGGGGTTGAGGCAGAATGTAAAGTGTGAGACCACTCAAACATTTAAAAAAGCCAAACGGGGTGTGTGTCTGGATCAGTGGTAGAGTGCTGTGGGTCTGGTCAGTGGTGGAGTGCCGTGGGTCTGGTCAGTGGTGGAGTGCCGTGGGTCTGGTCAGTGGTGCTGTATCAGTCACTGTAATACCTGTCCTCACAGTAGCAGCCTCTGTGGCTCATGCTTAGGGGACTTTGGTGGGCTTGATTAGGATGATCACATTATTCTTTTATAAAACTGGTCTAAAACCCAGTAGAGACTACATAAGAAAGCGTATACTGGGATTGTTTCCATTAATCCATTTCCATAATTCCATACTTCATCCAAAGGAAAAAACAAACAAGCAAACATAAACATGATCAAAAGATACTGGAAAGTTTGTGGAATGATTTGCATGGTCCTATTTATTTATACTCTGTTTGATTTACCCTCTTTCCTTACTTCCTTCAGGAGAATGGGGAGGGGGGTTGCTTTTCCCCTTGCAAAGCCTGGAGACCATCAACTTATCATCTAACCAGGAGGGGCCTGGTGCTCCGAGCCTCGGAGAGACTTAGGTAGACAGGGCCTGCTCATAGCTACTCTGTTAGGCCTTGCCCTGCTCTCCTGCTTCAGATAAGTGAAGTCATTGTAACGTTGACTAGTATGAGAGACAGGGAAGAGAAAGCCAGAGTATACACATCGTGCGAGCTGTATTCAGCGCCATGGCTCTGTTCCATTGCCTCCTTTTTCTTGGTTGATCCCTCTTCCCGTCTCCTCTTCCTTTGTCCCCATCCCTTTCTCCTCATCTCCTTTTCCTTCCCTCTCCCCTCCATTCCTCCGCCTTTCTGGGGTTCTTTTATGTGTGCCACAGATTCCTCCTGTTTTGACATTTCAAGGGCAGATCGAAGGCTCCACAGACTTTAGACGATGATAACCTTGTTTTTGTTCTCTATCCCAAGCTGAGAACACATAGTTCAGAGTTTATCTATTAGAAGCTTTTGGGATGACAGTAAAGGCATAGTTCAACAGGGGAGGGAGTTCATCTGAGTCCGTGCTTTTCTGAAATCACATGCCCATAGAATCGGGGAGTAGGGGGCTCTCATTTGTTGGTGAAGAAACCTTAGCTCTTTTGGGAATCCCATCTTTTGTTCTGTTACTTGTTTTAGTATCTGAAACACTGGGTTGTTCAGATGCAGTTGGAATTTTCTTAGGGCCACCAACCAGCTCCCAAATAAAGACACGGGGAGACTTCATTAATTATGAATGCTCAGCCTTAGCTTAGGCTTGTCCCACTAGCTCTTTTAACTTAATTTAACCTATTTCTCTTCATCTACGTTTTGCATCAGGGCTTTTTACCTTTCTTTCCTTCTGTATGTCCTACTTTCCTGCTTCCTCCATGTCTGTCTGGCCCCTGGAGTCTCCCTGGTGTCTCTCTTTCTTTTCTTTTTCCCAAGCTTAAATTCTCCTCCTACTTACTCTCCCTGACTGGAAGTCTGACCTATACCTCCTCCCTTACTGTTGGCTGTTCAGCTTTTTATTAGACCAATCAGGTGCCTTAGGCAGGCAAGGTTTAAAAAAGCAGCAACACATCTTTACACAGTTAAACAAATATTCTGCGACATAAACAAATGCAACACATCTTTGCATAGTTAAACAACTATGTAAACAACACATCTTTGCACAGTTCAGTATTCCGAAATATTCAGATATGACAGCGTCATTTCTACAATGTTGCTTGGAAGTCAGTCTTCAGTCTTAATCAGTAGCACTGAACTTGACTGACTGGAATTGGAGCCTTGGTTCACCCAGTAAGAGGTTTTGTGGTAAAGCCTCTCATTTCATAGCAAAGGTCTGATCAAGAAATCTATTGGTGAGCTCTAAAAGCTTTTTGTACTCAAAAAGTAAAGAAAAATTTGAGGGTTTTCCTGCCTGCTTTCTATTTCTATGTACATTAAGTTACACAAGTGTTCTGTTAGGGTAAACTTAGAGGGAAATGAATGTATTGGGTTCCTGGTATGTGGCAGAGAACCAGTTTTCTGACCCATATTCTTGTACCTCCTTGCTCAGGTGGCATTGTATATTTTAGTGTATTGGGACTTTGTTATTTCTTGATGGCAGAGCCCTAGGAAGGCTTTTCTCTCCAGTTTTATCTGGTAAACTTGCTTGAGTCATGATTACTTCTGAATGTAATTTTCTTCAGCAGAGTACAAAGAACCATCCCAGCTTCTCTCTAGTGAAGTAATGGTTTTTCTTTCTTCCCTTTAAACATCCTTAACTGCACAAAAAAAATTTAGGTCTTGGATCTGGAGATGTCGCCCAGTTGGTAAAATGCTTGCCTAGCATGCACAAGTCCCTGGGTTCAGTCCCCAGTGCCACCAAAACCAGTGGTGCAGGCCTGTAATCCCAGCTCCTGGGAGGCAGATTCAAAATGATCAGAAGGTCAAAGTCATAGCAAGTTCAGGGTCAGCCTGGGGTTCCCACAACCCTGTCTCAGTTTAAAAAATAGTCTTTAAAGGTCTATAAAAAAAATAACTACCACAGCCTAAAAATTAGGGAGTGTATGGTATATTGATGTCCTTCCCACTTGGTATATGAAGTATTAGTAATAATAAAACTCTTTCATGTAACTGTTCAATGTAGATTCTCAACTCACTTATCACATGCCCTTCATATATTTCTAAAATAAGAGGAAATTTTATTTCTCTTATTGAAGATTCCAGTTCTATCTTGAAGGCAATGCAAAGATGTTTTTATTATTTCACATATCTATATCTGATTCTTTGGTTTATATATAAAACTCTTTCAACAAAATCCCGGTCGGGCGGTGGTGGCGCACGCCTTTAATCCCAGCACTCGGGAGGCAGAGGCAGGCGGATCCCTGTGAGTTCGAGGCTAGCCTGGTCTACAGAGCGAGATCCAGGAAAGGCGCAAAGCTACACAGAGAAACCCTGTCTCGAAAAACAAAAACAAAAACAAAAAATCCCAAATTATTTATAAATCCATTTTCATAGGTGCAAGAACCATACTACCAGCTCCTTATGATAAAGTGTGACAGCCGAGATCTGAAATTTCTATTCTAGAAATAGAACCTTTCTGGTATACGGAAGTGTTTTATCATGCTTCTTCCATTCTTTAACATATTTATTTTAATAGAAATAGCATATGCATTACAAGATGATTAATTTAAGCTTTGGGAATGAGGTATGCGAGTTGCCTTATAACCTAAGCTGTCCTGGAACTCACAGTGTAACCCAGACTGGCTTTGAACTTGGAATGATCCTCTGCCTCAGCTCATTAAGAGCCATGGTTAGAAGCATGAATTACCATGCCTGCTGAAGCTTTCCAAAATGCACCGGTAAGTTCTCCAGGGATAGTTGAACTATGGACCTTGAAATATGACTTCCAGTCCGTTAGCAATAAAAGCTGATGTGTTGCTGGGCCTTAGGATAACTGTATATCATGAGCGACTCAGAAGGCTCCTAGGACGCATTAGAGTTTAAGACGATTTCTCTAGCTGTTGACTCTGTGACCTCTTCCACATAGTATTGGATTTACCGTAGCTGTTGTCTCTGATGCAAGCTTCTTCGCCTTATTCTTTCTAGGTATTAATATTAGAGCCAACCAAAATCTACCAGCCTTCTTACCTGTCTATCAACAATGAAGTGGAGGAGAAGACAATATCTATTTGGCACGTGCTTCCTGATGACAAGGTAAACTGCAATTAAGATAAGACTTTATACCTTTCTAGTCTCGCCTCAGTAAATATGTTAATGAAGAAGAAATAACTTGACCATGTTTATCTTGGCATAAGTGTGTGCTGCAATATAAACATCGCTAAATTTTGAGATATGAGTTTCATCACTTAATAGGATATACTTGAAATAATTCAGATTTATACATAGTATCACCATTTTTTTTTTTTTTTTTTTTTTTTTGGTTTTTCAAGACAGGGTTTCTCTGTGTAGCTTTGCGCCTTTCCTGGAGCTCACTTGGTAGCCCAGGCTGGCCTCAAACTCACAGAGATCCGCCTGCTTCTGCCTCCCGAGTGCTGGGATTAAAGGCGTGCGCCACCAACGCCCGGCCACCATTTTTAAGTGTGCTAAAAATTTGGATATTTCTTTGTTTTAGAAATTCATGCTGTAAACTAAGTTATGAAGTAATTCTTCAAAATTATGTGTGGTGATATTGTGTTGCCCAAAATATTGTGCACCCTAATAAACTTATCTGGCGTCAGAGAACAGAACAGCCATAATACTAAACATAGAGGTTAGGCAGTGGTAGCACACGCCTTTAATCCTAGCATTCCTAAGGCAAAGATCCATCTGGATCTCTATGAGTTCAAGGCCACACTGGAAACAGCCAGGCATGGTGACTCACGCCTTTAATTCCAGGAAGTGATGGCAGAAAGCAGAAAGGTATATAAGGCATGAAAACCAGGAACTAGAGCTGGTTAAGCTTTCAAGCTTTCGAGAAGCAGCAATTCAGCTGAGATTCATTCTGGATGAGGACTCAGAAGCTTCCAGTCTGAGGAAACAGGATCAGCTGAGGAATTGGCAAGATGAGATAGCTATGGCTTGTTCTGCTTCTCTGATCTTCCAGCCTTCACCCCAATACCTGGCTCCAGGTTTGTTTTTATTGATAAGACTCTTTAAGATTCATGCTACAATTATGGCCAAGAAATAAGTTTTAACACTTAGGTTATAAATAACATGTCTCTTAATTCTAGGAAGCCTGTTAGAATAAAGGCACTTGTAGGGGCCTGCTATAGTTATCTTTGCATCTGCCTGCTTGTTTATCTAGCTGGTAATTTCAGATTAGCACTGACTCAAAGGGGTCTGTGTAAAATAAGGTAGGATGGAGTTCTGCTTGGTTCCAGAAGGGTCTTAGACCGTCCCCGCCCCTTATATGGCCCTGGCAGCATGTGATCAGCCTTCACGTGTAGGTAGTTATGAAGATTTTGTTGTTCTTTGTTTTGAGACAGGGTCTCTATTTGTAGGCTAGGCTGACTTCTAAAAACTTCAGTCCTCCTGCCTCAGCCTCAGTACTGAGATTCCAGGCATGATTTTATCAGTTCTGATGCACGCGCCACAACTCTTAAAAAACAGAAAGCCTGAGGGAGGGCCTCTCCAAGCAGCAGGAGAAGGTGTAGATATGAAAGAAATCTTAGGAGAAAGTTTATTTGAGGGATCTTTTTTTCCTGTAATTGTTTCCCAAAGTAGTCTTACTTTTCTTTTCTTTTTTTTTTTGGTTTTTCGAGACAGGGTTTCTCTGTGTAGCTTTGCGCCTTTCCTGGAGCTCACTTGGTAGCCCAGGCTGGCCTTGAACTCACAGAGATCCGCCTGCCTCTGCCTCCCGAGTGCTGGGATTAAAGGCGTGCGCCACCAACGCCCGGCCAGTCTTACTTTTCTTTAAACATTTTTCATTCACTTGTTCCCGGAACACATATTGGCTAGGCACTACTAGGCACTATCAGGCACTGTATTAAGCAGCAGGAAAAGCATGTTATACTAGATGAGTAAGACTCCGCCTCTCATGGCATTTACTTTCTCCCTTGGGAGGCAATAAACCGATGAGTGAAACCTATAGATATATGCAGAGGTGATAAGGGCAAAATAAAGCATGAACTGGGTATGAGTTTGCAATACTATTAAAGTTAATAGGCCTGAATTTGTTTAGCTTTTTATCACTGCTCTTATACAACGTGGACCCCTAAGCTGCACTGTCCTCATCTGTAGAAGGGACAATAAAATAATAGTAATAATAATAATAATAATAATAATAATAAAGCAACTACAACAACATCCACCTCAAAAGACTGTTGGGAGCGGGCACTGATGCCATGTCTGTAATCCCAGGACTTGGGAGGTATAGGCAGAAAGATCATGAATTCAAGTACACAGTGAATTCCAGGTCAACCTGAGCCCAATGAACCCCCTCCCGCCCCACTTCGAGTTTGTTGTGAACAGTGTGTGACGTGATGTAGACAGAGTACATGTCACAGAGCCTTTTACTATATATCATGAACACCACAAATATTTTAAGGTTAATAACAACAAACGCTATTAAAATGACTGCTTTTTTTTTTTTTTTAAACTATTAGGACTGACCTCTATTTTAAAACCCCAGAATTTAACCTTGTTTCATTCTGTAAACCATATGACGGGGCTACCTGTTGGATAAGCCTACAAGATATCCATAAGTCGTGATCTTTTGTGTGATGCTCAGAGTGAGTCCTGGGCACACATACACACATTGTTATGAAAATCTCTGTATGAGTCTGTTGTGTAGCTGTGGTTCAGAATAAGTTTAATAAAGGGTGTGGGTGTACTAAATGACTCTGTGGCAGCCACTGATGAAGAGTCATTATGTCCTTGACTTTATGACTAAATTGGGCTCCTAAGGATCATAGTTTTCAAACGATGTCTCCTTGAACCCTCAGCATTTGAGTGACAAGAACTGGTTGAAAATCTGGATTTCCACTCTGTATGTCCCTCCCGATTAGTCAGAACTCACTTGCATCAACCACCACTGTGGAAAGTTCAGCAGGCCCATCCATACAACATGTCTGTAATAAAGGAAGAAGAACTGATGCTCTGGGGTATTGACATCAGCTGTGCTAAGCCTTTCCCAACTTTCAGTCACAGATAGACCCTGTAACCTCTATCAAAACAGCAACAAGTCACCTGTCACAGAGCCAAAGGTGACTTGTGTTTAAAATGACCAAGACAGCTACCCGGAAGCACCCACATTCTGTTTGTACTGATATTGTAAGTTACTGTATGTCTGAATGCAGTTGGTCATGTTAAGTCTGGTAAAGATATAGTGTTGTTGCAGATATGCTGAATGTTGGATAGCATGAAATCACCGTATGAGTGTGCACAGGGATTTATTTTCAGAAATATGTCTGCAGCTGCATCTAAGAAGCTTCTTTCAGGACTGTGGCCTTCTCAGATCAGCCTGTGGGACACTGGCCCCGCTACCACGTTCGTAGGAGAGCTGTGGACTGGCTGTACTGAACTTTTATAGCTTGCCTGACAACAGGTTATGATAACTATGGGATTTTCATCCAACAAAACAGACCTTAGACATGCTAGGACCCGCCACCATGAGCAGTATTATTATGAAGCCTAGTTGTCCAGCCTTTAATGTAGATAATCCCAAAAGGTATTATTATTGTCTTTTCTTATAGTCCTAACTTATTCATAAAGGAAGCTGCCTTGATAAGAAGCTTTTTGACAACTAAGATATTCTCTACGTTCATCACTTTGTAAGGGGAGAGTGGCTGACACCCACATCAGTAACATTTCTAGTACATAAGTGAGTTCCTCCCCTGGAGCGTCACGCTACACCTGTGATCAGTGTGACACACCTGCTTCCTGACTTGTGATCAGTGTGACACTCCCGCTTTCTGACCTGTGATCATGTGACACTCCCGCTTCCTGACTATAAGGACTTCTGTGGCTCATGGGGACCATGCTGGGTTGTGGGGAGGACCTTTTGGACTTTTGGTCTGTGAAGGTCACTGAGGAACCATGAGTAGGACACTAGGTCTTTGGGAGGCTTCAGAAAGGACTCGGAAGTCTGGGCTTTGGTTGTGGATAGAACAAAGAATCATCTCAGGTTGGGAGAATAGAGCAAATTCCAACAGAGGCACCGTGAACAAATGTGAGCATGGGGTGTTCAGGGGGTGAGGAGGGGCATTTTTCGGCTTACCAGGGGGATGTGGGGGCACCCGTGGGAAATACATTGGTAGGCAGGATGGTATAAAATCACAACTTGTGGGCTGGAGAGATGGCTCAGAGGTTGAGAGCACTGACTGCTCTTCCAGAGGTCCTGAGTTCAACTCCCAGCAACCACATGGTGGCTCACAACCATCCGTAATGAGATCGGGTGCCCTTGTCTGGCCTGCAGACATACATGCAGGCAGAACACTGTATACATAATAAATAAATAAATAAATAAATAAATAAATAAATAAAAAAAAAAATTTTTTTTTTTTTTTTTTTTTTTTTAAATCACAACTTGTTTCCTGAGTGAGGAAAGAGAATTTAGACATGTACCAGTAGGAAGCAGTATGCCATTGAAGCCACTTAAAATCTAAGAGCTGGCAAGAGTGTAGCCCAGAGTGGCCAGGAACAGGATCAGAGTGGAGCCACACAGGTGTGAAGGCTGCTGTTATCTATTGCTTGCTGGGTGACCTGGGCAGTCCACATAACTCTTCCTGTAGCCTCCATATATGGAGAAAAGACAATCACAGTACCTTATGGGATGGTTGAGGAGAGCACGTGAGGTAGTTACCAGGAATTCTCCAGCAAGCACAGGGCTAAAGGCACAGAACATGTGTTAATAATGTCACCACTGTAGCTGTTAAGACTTGCTACACCGTGACATATGAGTTAGGGAATCCTGGGACCTGGAGGGTCACAGAAAGGACTAGTAAAGGACTAGTAAAGGACTAGTAAAGGAAAGAGCTAGAAATGAAGTCGCTAGAGAAAGCAGCCTAGGACCATGGGATCCCACCTGCAGAGTGACAGGCCATTTGAAAAGAAGAAAAAAATGTATGACTCAATCACTCATTAGGAGAAACTGAAAGGGAAGAGTAAATGTTGGGAGGCTCAAAGTCTGCTACACCAGCAGGGTGTTTACAAGGAAAAGGTGAGTTGTAGAGGAATTTCATTTTGGACCTGGGTACTTGGAGCTAATGACCTGCAAACACCTAGAGAGGAAATGGAACGTAATCAACCTGACTACATGTGTGTTCTAGTCATGTTGCTTTACAGTGCCATGCTTTGCGTACAGCCCTTTAGAGTAGATGCAGACGTGTTCTTATAATGGGGAGAGAGCAAGACTGGAAGAGAGTTTCAGAGGCTTGACCGAGAAGAGCAAGGTTACCCAGGGACACTTGGATCCGAATGTGGCTAAAGGGATTAGCGATGAACGCGGCCCTGAGAATGAGCACAGAGCCAATCGAATTTGGAAGACAGGAAGAGAGCAAGCAGCGAGCCAGAGGCTTTTGGAAACAGTACTACTTCCAACCAGTCATTTTTGTTTGCTCTTTCAGAGAGGTTCTCTGTTCAGTGAAGTCTCTCTGGTATAAGTGTTCTTAATCTCGGTGACAATTTTAGAGGCAACTTTTACATTGTGCTAAGAAGTACATATGTTGTGGCGTAGCTGAGTACATGAGGAAGGGTTACTGGCTCAAGCTGTGAATTATCCCTGTGCCTATTTCCACTGTCTTTTTAAAAATGCTGTTATTTTATGAGCATCTTGCATGCATGCATGCATGTGCACCAGGCATGTTTCTGGTGCCCACAAAGATCAGAAGAGAATCCCAGGTCCCCTGGAACTGGAATTAGGGATAGTTGTGCAGCACTATGTAGGTTCTGGGAATCAGACCTGGGTCCTCTGCAAGTGTTCTTAACTATTAGGCCATCTCTCAAGCCCGCTCACTGTCTTCTGATGCACACGGACTGCCCTTGTGGTTTCCCATCCTCTATAATCTTCATATTAAATTGTCTGTGGTGGTATTGTGTTCCAAAATATTGTGTACCTTAATAAACTTATCTGGGGTCAGAGACAGAACAGCCACAATATTAAACAGAGGTTAGGCAGTAGTAGCACACGCCTTTAATCCTAGCATTCCAGAGACAGAAATCCCTCTGGATCTCTGTGAGTTCAAGGCCACATGGGAAACAGCCAGGCGTGGTGAACCACGCCTTTAATCCCAGAAAGCACGCCTTCAATCCCAGGGAGTGGTGGTAGAAAGCAGAAAGGTATAAGGCGTGAGGAACAGAAACTAGAGGCCTTTGGCCTGGAGAAGCCTTTGGCCTGGAGAAGCATGTGGCTGGTTAAGCTTTCAGGCTTCTAGCAGCAGTTCAGCTGAGACCCATTCTGGATGAGGGCTCGGGACATCCAGTCTGAGGAAACAAGACCAGCTGAGGATTCAGCGAGGTGAGATAGCTGTGGCTTATTCTATTTCTCTGACCTTCCAGCATTTACCCCAATACCTGGCTCAGGTTTGATTTTATTGATAAGAATTGTTAAGATTCATGCTACAATTATCCTTGTCAAAAAGTTAAGCTTTTGCAAACCAGTGCCCCTCTGGGTTGTAAGTGGATTCTCTGTACACTGCACTCAATATCACCATCCATTTCTCTACCTTTTAACAACAGAAATGGTAAGATCGCAAGAAAGACAAGCAATAAAAACCTTAATTACCAATCTGAAGTCTGCAATAAATAAGTAAACAACCGATTTAATTGATCTTATGGTAAGCAGGAAATGGATTATGACACAGAATGTCTCAGTTTTTCTAGACATGAGAATATTGCTTTTCGTTTGTCATGTTTATTTCTTTACCTGCTCAGCAGTTTCCAAAGCGTGGGATAAACTCTTGTATTGTTTCCAGACTCTTTATACTGCAATTTTCCGAAACTTTCTGACCTTGTACACCAATACCCAGGACCCTTGGAGAGCTACTTTACGTTCGTGGGGCGCAACTAATGAATCCCATCCCTGTACCTTTCTCCCATAGATGTCTGCTCTTTAGAGTCCATACTCGAGGAAAATCTGCATGGATACCATGGAAGAAAAACCTAGATCTAGAGAAGCCACATGCAGGGTATTTTATGTGGTTGTTTGAAATCCCTCCCTTTTAGGGTTGGAATTTAAGCAGCTGTTGGCCTGTGTTGTGGCTCCTCAATCGCTAGTGTGGCTGTCAGGGACCCTTCCTCACTTAAAGGCTGCCTGCTGTCTTGCCCCCTAGGTCTAGCCAGTGGCCAGGTAGAAAGGATATGTAAATTGTGTGAAGGAGCATTCTTACCCAATTTCAGGTAGACACTCTCGCCCATTCATGCTACGTTCAGCTATAAATCCCAAATAAAACAGCCCAAACAATAAGGACATGGTATTCCCTATCCTGAGGAATTCTGAGATGGCTTTCTGAGGGAGAAGGAGGGGCTAGGGAGAAACAGCTATTACCCCAGATAGCAATAAGGCCTGATGGAGTGTAATTATTAAATTATTATTGTCATCCTCATTGTTAATTCCTAATTCTTATTCTTGCTCTGGCTGGGGCATGGGATCCAGAATGGACCAGTTCCTAGAAAACGGTGCAGTGTGCTGGTTCAAATAGGTAAACGTGGTGTGGGGTCTGCTGAGGCTAGTTAATCACTCCAACTCTACATCCTTGGGCCCTTGTAATTCCCTGGGCAGCTCACCAGTGCCTCCCTGTGGTCTGAATCCCTCTCGCCATGCAGACGGGGCTTCTTGCTGTATAGTGGCTGCACCTTAGGCCCTAAGCTGAAGAGCACTGTATATGAAAGGTGTTCTGGCAGGGCAGTCTTGGAGGAACCAGATATTCCGGAAGCGTTCCACCCCTTTCCTACTGAATCAGCCCCGTCTCTCCAGGAAACCCCTCCTTGGTTTCTCCCAGAGCAGGGCTATAGATAAGCTGGTTTGCCGGCCTCACCTTACCTGTGTCTGAGCTTGCTGTGTTCAGTGGCTGCTTTGCACACCATCCAAGCCAGCTCTGCTTTCCTCCCCACTTCCAATCCTGACCATGGTCTTGGGTAACAGCTCAGTAGCGGGCTTTAGAGGTAAGGATGCCTTGTGTGAGAGCAGTAAACAGCTCAGCAGCGAAGCCTCTGGGTTATAGAGTTATTGAGACACTGACCTGAGGTTGACAGATGTTAGAAGCCACATGTCTGATTGAGAGCAGAGACTGCAACTTTAATTTGCCTCTGCCCAGTACTTGGTTATTTTATATGTGGCCTTCCTTTGTTCTTTAGGTACGTGTATATACACATTTTCATGTGTATACCAGTCCATGTATGTGTGCAGGTACACACACATGTATATGTGTATGAAGGCTCTGCCTAGTACTTGGTTATTTTGTATGTTCCCTTTCTTTTTTTAATGTATATCTATATATACATTTTCATGTGTTTACCAGTGCACATATGTGTATGGGTACACACGCATGTGTGTGTGTGTGTGTGTGTGTGTGTGTGTGTGTAGGCTGAAGGACAACCTCAGGTGGCATCCTCATGAGTGCTGTCACCTCCTTTGAGACAGGGTCTCTGAATGGCCTGGCACTCACCAGTTAGGCTAGAATGGTAGGGCAGTGGGGTTCAGGGATCCTCCTGTCTCTGCCTCCACAGTGATGGGATTGCATGGGACCTGCCACTCCCTGGCATTTTTACATGAGTTCTGAGGATCTTTGTGTTTGAAAGGTAGGTGCTTCAGTGACTCGGTCATGCCTCCCGCTCTCTACTAGGCCTTTCCACGCTGTCCTCCTTCCCTGGATCTCATGAGGATAGAACTTGCTGTGTGCTGACTCAGCTCGAATCCCAGTAAGGTGCTCTAACATTAGCTTTTGAGTAATTTGCATCAGACTTGAAAGGATCTGTCTGCACTCCTGGTTGTATGGCCCTAGCAAAGATTTAGGAGCTGTGGATAGAAATTGTAGCTTTTTGAGTTGCTTTTGCCAAGAGAGAAGAGCTCTGGGCCACTTCAGAGCTGCAGAGTTGAGCATCCCATTTCACTAGCCCAGCCAAGACCGCAACCTCATAGCAGTGGGTAAGAGCTTGCTTTCCTAGTGCTTTTATCATGCTATTAATTTTATGTCATGGCCAAACATTTTTTATTCCTATTATAATTTTTACTGAGGGTATAGTTAAGAAAATAATTAGGGTAGTTTTATCCTCATTAAAGGACGAGACCAGACAGGGAGACCTTCTAAAGAATCCCAGGCAGGCTTTGTCATAGGTATTAGCAAGACTGATGACATTTGTCGTTGTTGATGGTCACAAGATGTAAGGTCATTGGTTTGGTGGAAGAGCTTGAGACATTGTTGATTGCCTAGCCTAAGTTCAGAGCCAACCCATGGGTCTTTTCATATACCCAGAGTTCTGTAGAAGAAGTTAACTCTAATTAGCTGTCAGACTCCTGCAGAAGGAACAATCACCCGGGTACTTGGTAAAGGAAGTCAGTTCAATTCGGCATCTGACTGACAATTTAAAAGAGAAATTGAATCCTGTTGAGTCATTTTTATAGGACTGTCTAGCAAAAAGTTTAAAAAAAACCTGCTTGGATGTTCTGAATACTTACCCAAAACTGTGAGTTTGATGACAGAGTATCTGGCAGCCTTCTTTCATCAGGGAGCATGAGTGGTTAGGATGTGGACCCTGGAGTTAGCTTTTGCTAAGAGGAATAATTGAAAACCAGGGTAAAGGGCATGGCCATCTGAACTAGCGTGCAGGTCTTATACCAGTTGGGTTAGGTAGTCTTAAGTACAAAAATCTCCCATTCATTGCATCTTAATATGTCAGTTCAGGCGATGTTGGGATTTCCAAACATTTGTATAGGGAAAATAATCTAAGAACAATTATCTGATAATTATTATGATATGTGTAGTCATAATTGAGAGATTAAATTTTCAGTTTTTTTAATATGGACTCTGTGAATCACCCATATCTGTCTATCACATAATAACCCAGTTTTTAATGTTCAAACATTATTAGCATGTTAAGCTTTGTATAAATTAGGTGATAATCCCTTAGAGTTGTACTAGACACTCTGTACATGCATAAACACTCTCTCACACACACATTAATTTCTGAAAAAAAGAAACACACCAATGACCAGTTCAGTTGAAAATTTTACCTGAAGTTAATTCCAGGCTGGCTGTGGTAGTACACTTCTGGATTCCCAACACTCAAGAAGCTGAGGTAAGAAGATGGCAAGTTCATGGCCAGACTGGGCTCCAGAATATGCCTCCCTCTTTCAAATTCACAAGGGAAAAGATAATTCAGAAATAATTATTTTTAAAACCTTACAGAGACTTTATTCAGATCAGTTGGGGTTTTTTTCTCAGAAAATAAATATTGCTCAGTCTGGGGAGCTAGCTCGGTCGGTGTAGTGCTCGACACAAATGAGAGCTGAGCTCCACTCCCAGGACCAACCTAGAAAGAGCCAGCTGACCTGCGCCTGCACTCCCAGACCTGGGGAGGTGGAGACAGGCAGATCCCTGGGGCTCAAGTGACAAGTTCCAAGCCAATGGAGAAATCACCCTCACCGCAGGGTGACTGATACCAGAAAAAAGACACGTGAGGCTATCCGCCGACCTCCACATGCATTTGCATATATGTGCTTGCAGCCCCCACATGTGTACACAAACACACAAATACATACACCCATGGAAAATAATTGGTAAGTATACAAAAAGAAAACAAATTGTTACAATCTAATTACCTCGGTCAGTTTTTTTTTTGTTTTTTTTTTTTTTTGGTTTGGGTTTTACCTAAAGGATACTAGTTATAACTAAAATTAAGATTTAAATTTAATGACAATGACTTTCAGGTTTTTTTGAAAGCTGTTGTCTTGAAGTTAAGGAATTATTATGTAAACATCACCCTTGTGAGCTCAGACTGAACTGCAGGCTCCATACGATAATTTATTTCTCATGAAGAAATAGGCATCGGGAAAAATGACTGTTAATAAAAATGGTAAAACTGAATTGTTTTATGACGTTATTTCCCATGTGGACGACTTACTATTTTTGCCTTTGCTCTTTTTCTCCTGTGTTCCAGAAAGGTATACATGAGTGGAACTTCAGCGCTTCCTCCGTCAGGGGAGTAAGGTACGTTTCCCCGGGACATTTTGTGTATTTAGAAGACATTCTCCTAAAATATTCATAGCCCAGATAGGACTTTGCATCATACTTTAAACTGGAAAAACATTACAGGGATCCTTCTTTGTTGTAAAGACTCGGCCATCAGTTCTCTGCCCCTGCTGTAAAGAGCGCCTCCCCATCGTGGATCCTTGAACTGACCCCACGTTCATCACTCCGGAGTCAATGTGAACTGTGGCCTGGAATCGACATGTGGCTCAAAGGGAGTCATGTGGACGTCCTCTCCTGCTGGCTGAACTTTTGGTTAAGGCTATAAGATGGCATTCTATCCTTTAGGTGATCAGGAGGTCTACAGAACAGCAACAAGGCTATGCCCTGGACCTAGTATTAATGATGATATATGAGTAGGGAATTCACGAAATTTTTCCCCAAGGTCACCGTTGATGCAATTGTGTTTGTGAGGTCACAGTGACAAATTTCAGTTCGGTTCTAAAACCTTGTCATATTGCCAGTGGCTCAGGAAAAAAAAAAGCTCTCTCCTGGGAATTAGGAATAAGGTCAGTGGTGTCAGCGGTTAAGTGTTTGGAACTTTATCATCTTAGAAGCCTATTCCACACCAACTCACTCAACTTCCAAGCCAAATTGTGTTTACTACTCTTTATCCCCACCCCACACACACACACATGTATAATGGGAATGGGAGACAACAGTCTTCTGCAGGCCAGTTGTGCAACATCCTGTTGCTTTTGCAATAACAGTAATTGGTTTTGTTAGAGCATGAACTGGTAGAGCAGTGAGTCACCGATAATTTTAGTTTGCTTGGTAGAACTACCTGTTACCTCATGAATGATCTGAATAGGAACAAGCGAGATTATGAGTCTGACTCATGACTGTCCAATCAATACCTTCTCAAATAAAGCTTTACACTCTTAATATTTAATCCTTAAACCACTCATTAGCAAGGTACTCTGTATTTACTGCTGCCTTTTTTTGGCAACCCATTTAGTACAGTAACTGTGCATCTCGCCTCATCGGGTCTGTTTTACAATGATTTGGCTCTTATTAATTAGGCCTGGCAGCCCTTCCTTACAGTTCTTGCAGTTCATGACGTGGGTATAGAATGCCTCCGTCTGGTGATGGCTGGTTTACATGTTGAGAAACTCGCGTTCTGGTCCGTGACTTCAAAGACAGCCAGCTTCTCCTGGCTTCCTCCTCTATTAAGGAAGGATGACAAGCTAAGGAGCAATCCAAGTAGGTCAGCAGTTTGCCTTGCAGCTCCTGAAAATGTGGCCCACTCAAGCCAAAGGCATTTATTGAGCACCAGCTGTGTGCCATACTGAGTCCTATTCGACTGAAGATGTAGAAGTGACAAAGCCCTCTTGAGTCATTCACAGTCACGTGGGAAGAGTCAACACACACCTAACAACCGGTGGCCGTGTAGCATGAGATGAGTGATGATGTGCTAGAAATATATTCAGAGAGGAGACGCACGAGGAGTCCTTCCGTCTAGAGCAGAAATGGTAAAGCTAGAGAGGAAAGGGTTGCATCTGAATCTTAGGTGATGACTGGAATCAGTTTTCAAAGATTGAAAATATAAAATCTGGGCATACTGGCCCATGCCTGTGATCCTTGTATTCATTGGGCTAGGGCAAGAAGATCATGAGTTCAGGGTCAGTCTGGACTTTGTGGTGAGCTTGACGGCATCCTAAGGCACATAGGAAGACCGTTCTCAAAAAGCAAATGAACCTGTGCACTCCAAGATGAAGAGATGGCAGGTGCAAAGGTGATGATATGGCCTGAGAAGTTATGTTCATGGGCCCAATAGGGACCTTTGCTTGTTTTATTAATAAACTTTTGCTAGACAACAGTTACAGTCTCCTTGGTATCTAAGGCTTCCGTTTCCGTGCTCCAAGAGCGGAACTGAGTGGTTTGGCCTGTACAACCTGAAATATTTTACTATCTGGCCCACTACAGAAAACATTGGCCAACCCCTGGCATCAACTAGCATGTCCTAATTTACCAACTCAAAACTGTTCATGTTGCTCTAAAGAGGGGTTCTCGACCTTCCTAAGGCTGCCATCCTTTAATACATTTCCTCATGTTGTGGTGAACTCTCAACCATAAAATGATTTCATTGCTACTTCATAACTGTAATTTTGTTACCATTATGAATTGTAATTATCTGTGTTTTCCAATGGTCTTTGGCGACACCTGTGAAAGGGGCCGTTCAACCCCCAAAGGGGTCAGTGACCCACAGGTTGAGAATCACTACTCTAAAGTAAAGGACTTGTTAGGCCCACACCAAGTGCTGGTTCACATTGCTCCACTCTCCTTTAAAATCTCTACAGCTAGTACAGCGACTTTGCTGCGTGAACGAACTGCCTTCCTAGCTCTGAAAACACGTCCCACAGGCCCAGAATCGCTGAGGCTAGTCAGCCAGTTGGGATGTGTGCTTCCCTCTCTGCACAGGTCAGGGCTGTGCCAGGCAGGGTTCCTTTCCATGCCAAACCAACATGTGGCTTACATGTATTTTCAGCACCCCAGAGCAGCCCTGTTCTGCAAAGATGAGTAGGAATAATATGTAATTTTAGTATTATGATCTGGGGAATATCAGTCTTAAAAGTGCTGTTTGTAACTTCTTGTTATAAATGGCAGTGATGCCATAGCAGGGTTGGCTCTAACAAATATTTATTTTGATTTTTCATTAGAGAGCTGTGGAAGTGCTGGTGTTGGTCTGAATAAAGTGGGGTTTTATCTGTTTCAGTATCTCCAAGTTTGAAGAACGATGCTGTTTCCTTTACGTGCTTCACAATTCTGATGATTTCCAAATCTACTTCTGCACAGAGCTTCACTGTAAAAGGTACACATTTGCCATTCTGTGTGGAAGGGGCCATCTTCACTAAGTAAAACAGCACACATGGCCTCTGAAAAATTGGTGGTGAGGCGGGTGTGCAGCCGCTTTATTTTTAATACTGCTTTATAAGCGTGTAGTGTTGGACTTAGGATTTCTATTTAACAAATCAAGCCTTTGCTTAGTCACAGTGTATTTTACACAAATAAAACATTATCCAAGGCATACCGGTTAATTGTTTAATACCACACCTCATTTTTAAAATGCTTACTTATTATAGATGAGTGCCAGATTTTCCATGAACAGATTATTTAGCATGAACTCACTGCTGTCTGCAATGGACACCCTTAACCCTACCTCCTAGCAGAGCTACCTGGTAAGCAGTAAATAAGTACCTGAGCCCCACTCTAGACTAATTACATGGATTCTCTGGTGGGCATAGCCTAGGATCTGGTCTATACTGGTAGAAGAGATAACCCAAAAACCTATGAACATATTCTCCCCAATATATTTCCCTTACTTAGTTAAATATTTCATATTAGAACACAATGATGGGCAATAAGGTAGAAGAGAAATAAATGGCCACTTAGAAGCCAAAATGTAGGCAAAAGCCAGTCTGGACTTAAATTTTATTGAGAGTTGTTCTTTTTTCAAAAACTCACCATAATAAGTGACTGATGCTGATTCAGTAAACAGTAATTTGCTTTTATCTTGATGCTCATCCCTGACATGATATCAGTTTTAATCTTTAGTGAAATCCTATTAGATAGGTATAATTACCATCTTCTATAAATGAAGAATAGAACTTTTTGAGAGGTAACTACCTTAAAATCTTATAACCAATAAGGATAAAACTGGGGACTTGACCCAGGCACAGGTGAGTTCAAATCCATGCTCCTGATGTAGACAGTGAACTACTGTCCCACTGTGTTACATTCTGTTACAATGGTTATAGTGGACAGTTTTCCACTAGTGGCTGCTGTGTGTCTTCATCTCAGGCTCTCAGGTCTTAATGTTTAACTGTAAAGCCATTTAAAAAAGGTCTTCTGCTTTCTTTTCCCTCTTAATTGTCCTTACTTTTGTTTCTAACTTTTTTTGTTTTTAATATTCAGTCTTACTCAGAGTTTACTGTTATTCCAATCAATCATGGGATCTTGTCTTGTTTCGTTTTCATGCCATTGACCTCCAAGAAATGTGCAATGGGAATGGAGGATAAGAATTGGGGGAGGGGAGAAACATGATCAAAATATATTGCATGAAAAAAAACTGTTTTCAATAATAAAAGAAATTAGGCACAAGTGAGCTCTGTAAACTGGCTGCAAACTCCAAAATAGCCCTCGTTCATTGGTTCCCATTAGGTAGAAGAGTTCTCGGCCCTAGATGTTCAGTGAGTATTTGTTGAGTGGGTGGATACATGAGTGGATGGACAGATAAAATGAGGTACAGAAATAGGTAAAGTCATCACATGATAGCCTGTTCTGCCCTGTAGCTAGAGTTTTCCTGCCTGGCCCACAGTCAGGACAAATCTCTCACCCGCCAGTCCCCGCAGCAGCTCAGACTAACCAAGCAAACACACAGAGACTTATATTGCTTACAAACTGTATGGCCATGGCAGGCTTCTTGCTAACTGTTCTTATTTCTTAAATTAACCCATATCTATTAGTCTATAAGTTGCCACTGGGCTCGTGGCTTACCGGTACCTTACATCTCGCTTTTCATGGCGGCAGCTGGCAGTGTCTCTCTGACTCAGCCTTCCACTTCCCAGAATTCTCCTCTCTCCTTGTCCCGCCTATACTTTCCGCCTGGCTACTGGCCAATCAGTGTTTTATTTATTAACCAATCAGAGCAACACATTTAACATACAGAACATCCCACAGCACTGCCCATGTGCTTAGCCTTGCATATAGCATGCCCTGCTTGTGCAGCCAGCAGACCGTGTATACAGTGTGTCCCTTAATTCATATGTGAACCACTGGCCTCAACTTTGCTTAAAGGGTAGGGGACAAATTTATTTCTCACTTATATTGCTTGGCTCTGAAACTGACTTCAGAAATAAAATCTTAACAAGCATTTTTAAAAAAGTCATCAAAAGAGAGGTGGCTTACTGGGCGGTGGTGGCGCACACCTTTAATCCCAGAACTCAAGTGGCAGAGGCAGGAGGATCTCTGAGTTTGATGCCAACCGGGTTTAAAGAGCAAGTTCCAGGGCAGCCAGGGCTACACAGAGAAACTGTCTTGAAAACAAACAAACAAACAAACAAAAAACAACAACAACAAAAAGGAGGAAAAACAGAAAGATGGCTCTGTCACCAAAGCAGAGATAAGCCAGTCTGCCTAGTTCACATCCGTGTCTCAGACTGTATTTATAGGACCTGCATGTATAATACTGAAGTGCTCAGGCAGGAGATATAGTAACTGAGATCAAACTTACCCAGATACAACTATTTTTGGTTTTGTTTTGTTTTAACAACAATAGCGTCAACAAAGCAACAGTAATGCTAAGGAATGCAGTGGTCTTTACAAGTATTGCTCAAAGTATCTTCCCAGCCTTTAATATGGGCATATCCCCTGCTTTAGAATTAAGCACCCAGAGGAGTAGAAGAGCTTGCCTAAGGTCACATAGAAACCTGTAATCTTGATCTGATAGCCAAGTCCACATTCTCGACATTTCCTTGACTTTGTCTAGCCTCAGTGTTCTAGGTCCATGTTACTTTTACTACTATCTGCAGTCAGAAATTCTACAAAACTCCCACCAATCTGAGATTCCTTTTTGCGCTCCTACCCCACAGCCCCCTAAAACACACAGACTGATCCTGATGGTTAATTTGCCTAAAGCCTCTTGGTTGTTGATTTCTGCTCTGAAGTCGATTTGGGATCTGTTAACTTACAATGGCTAGGCTGAAGGCCTTTCCACTTTAGAGAACCGAGACTGTGATACTCATTCACCAGAGCCCATCTGGGGCTAGTTCCACTTCCCGTTGCTTCTTCCATTTGCTCCTCAGCCAAGGTGATCAACCAACACACTGATCTGTGCTGGGCTGCCAGTTAGATACAGGTATTGTAGTCACTAAGATTCATGGGGTGTTCGTTACTTCTTTATAAATAAGGCTTGTGTTCCACGACTACCCCATTCCATTGACTGATATGTAAGTTCTGAGCGCACTGGAGACAGGCCGGGCTGAGGCAGGATGTTTGATGGGTTTAGTGCCCCAAATGATTTTTCCATCCTAAGATATTGTCAACTTATGATGGGTTTCCTGAGCGAAGTGAAGAAGCATGTGCATTTAACATTATGTGTACGATGAATACCAACTCTCGTTGTAGGTTTTTTGAAATGGTGAATACCATCACCGAAGAGAAGGGCAGAGGCACAGAGGAAGGAGACTGTGAAGGTGACTCCCTGGAGGTAATGACTGGAGTAACCACACATTTTACAAATGAGCAATTGAAAGCTGACTTCAAGAGGGATGGGGATGGATGAGGGATGAGGGATGGGGAGGGATGAGGGATGGGAAGGGATGAGGGATGAGGTTCATCACTGAGTGATGATGTGAAGCATGGAGACACTTGATCGGAGTCTAAATTTTCCTTTAATAAGAGGGACTGGAGAGATGGCTTAGCAATTTGAGGCATCTTGCTCTTCTAGAGGACCTGTGTTCAGTTCCCAGCACCCATGTCCAGCATCTCACAACTGCCTGTAACACCAGCTCCCAGGGATCCCAAGCCACCCTCTGGCCCCTGCAGACACTGGCACACATATGACATTCACTCATACAAAAATGCTCACTTACACATAAATAAAAATAATCGTAACAAAGCTTTTAAAATAGCTGAAAAGCAAACACTGGTCACTTCCTCCTCACAGGAACTGAGCTATCATATTTTACTCTCCTGATAGTGACTAACTGTGCCTTGGCTATGAAGGAGTTAACTGACCTCAAAGCATGGGCCACAGAACCCTTACTTCTTTTTAACTAGTCTTCTCTTGGCTCTGTTCAAATCCAACAAAAACACTCACTGAAGATTCCAGATAATGAAATCTCTTATCACTTTTTATACGTGTTTGGCCTTGAACTCACTGTGTAGCCAAGGCTGCCTTGAATTCTAGATCCTCTTGCCTCTACCTCCTAAATGCTGGGATTACAGGTATGTGGCACTGCCACCATCTTGAAATTTACATGTTAACTAACGTTAACATTGAAATTGAAAAAAAAAATGAAAAAAAAATAACAAGACAAAACTATAAACTAAAACCTATGATAAGTATATATACTTTTTAGATCATTTTGATAATTTCATCCCATTCACTGAACTTAAAAAAATAAACTGTTAGTAACAGTTGAAAGAAAATTTTAATTTGCTAACTAACCATTAATGCTATCTGTGGTTAGCTTCTATGATTATCTAATGGTTGTATAAATTTTATATTGATAAAGAAGCCCTATGCCTCTTGAAGCTATACAAAGATGATAGATCTGATCTTGAAAAAAAAATAATTTCTCAATGTTTTAGCCTGCTGGTCATAGAAGTAGTAGCTAATGATACTTATTTGTATGTCTTTTACATTCGGTACTTTTAGATTTTTGGATGAAAGGATTGTATTGGAACTAGATCTCTCAAGTCCTGTTTTAGTGTTCTTTTGACCCTTAGCATCTGTTTTATTTGTGTTAGATTTGCTATCTCTTGATGCAAAGCAACTGTCAGAGTAAAAATAATGAGAATGATCACTAAAATAAAATTCTGAAGGGGTTAGGCAGGAAAATTCATAAAATCTTTTGCAATGCCACACGTTGCTGACTTTTCTATTTTTTTTTTTAAACTAGCAACATCTACCTTTTATTTCATTTGTTCCTTTGAGGAACTAAATATATTTCAACAAAAATCTGTATGTATTGTAGCCAGGCTACGGTTACCATAGTTAGACAAGGTTGCTTGGTGATTGATTAAACCGCCAGTTTGGGGAGTAGGAACTAATTTCACTGTATTCACCACATAGCCTAGGTTTAATTACCTTAGATTTGTGATGAATTTGTCGATCCTTAGTCTTCTGTTGTGTAAAAGAGAAGTAGATCACGTTGCAAAGACCTCTGTTCAGTACTAGCATATGGGGTGGGTGTTAGGAGAGGCCCTTCCTGACTGGGCAAGCCTATCAAAAGCACCATGACCCATTAAATAAGGATCAGGATTCTAATGTTTCTTCCTAGGAACATCTAGAGGGTTCTGCTAAATCAGCTGACCTCTCAAAAATTAGCATGCATGTGTGATGATGCTCTGACTCATCACAACTCTCCCAATGCACCCTTCTCCACTAAGCCTGGGCATGCCAAGCTTTTGCAGTAGAAAACACTCTTATAGGTCTGCCCCTTGAGTCTCATTGGAATAATTTAAAGTCTCTGGCAGAGAATGATTTCTAGGATATTCTCATTGGGCTTTACAGCCTTGCCCAAGAATTCAAGCATCTTTTGTTTTGAAAGTTTGGACTCAGGTTACCATTGTATCTCTTTCCGTCACAGTTGTGCCATTAGCATAGCATTCGTGAATGGTCAAGAATCCTCTTCTGGGCTGAAGGATGCTGAAAGCCACCTGGGTTCTTCCTCTCAGTGCCCTTTCTTAGCCATGGCTACATATCATTCAGCCTTAACTTACATTTTTGTATAGTATATAACCTTCCAATATACATATTTGATGATGTTTCTTAAATATTTTTGACATTTCCTATTTAAATTGTTTTATTAGCATGCTGCTTTATTGGTGAAATTATTAAGGCTACTCCATGTAGTATTTATTTAGTGGGTAACTTACAAATGAAGGGATAGGTAGGTCGTGGGATCTGGGGAAGGTGTATCGCAGTCCAGTGGTATTCTCTGGAGCTCTGCTCGGTCAACCTCCACCGACTAGGGTCCAGGAACAGAGAGAGTGCTGGCCCATCCCGATCTCGGGTCTCCAGGGTCCTCCCTTGGCCCCGCCTTGTAGGTGTGACAGTTGCCAAAGCCTCAATGGGAGTTGGGACTTCCAGATTAAAGCTGGAATGGCTACCCACTACACTGCTTTGTTAAAATAAATTCCTTCACTTCCTGACCACAGACTTGAAGCTTCAGACTTCAAACTTCAGCCCGTGTATGAAAAAACAATAATTCCTTTTCTTCTCAACCTCTATCCTGTATAAGAAGAATTTTATTAGAGATTCTTTAAACAATGGTTGAGGTTTGTATGCACAACAATTATTTTGCCTTTACTTCAACTGGAATTCAATCATTCATAAATCTTCATACCTTAGCCCAACAAATTGAAAATGTTAGAGAAGATGGCTGACCAGGAGATGCTCCTTAATGGTTTTGTTTTTTTGTTTTTGTTTTTTGGTTTTTCAAGACAGGGTTTCTCTGTGTAGCTTTAGCTCCTTTCCTGGAACTCACTCTGTAGCCCAGGCTGGCCTTGAACTCACAGAGATACACCTGCCTCTGCCTCCTGAGTGCTGGGATTAAAGGCGTGCATCACCCCTGCCCGGCTCTGATTTCAATAACAAATGGTGGTATGGGTATAGCCTCCTTTGGCTAGGGACCAGACCTCTCCTGTTCAGAGAGTCGAATCTAGTCCCATGAGATCCCTGAACTGGAGACAAGAGCCCTGAGTTCTGGTTCTAATTTTTGCCAGTAATCAGCCTTGTTTTATACCCCTGCTTGTCTAAGATAATCCCATCCCTTAGCATTGAACAAGAAGATCTTGACTGTCTTTTCTCAGCTTTAAGTTTTGAAATAATTGTCCAGATTTGTACGAACTGTACAACTCTTTGAAAGATAGCATGATGCCATGTCTCAGAGGACCTTTCTATCTTTACACAACGATATTTCCATTTGATTCAGGGCCGTGCATTTTGACTCAAGGCTGTGTTTTTTATGGAAGGGTTATGAGCCCGTATCCTTAGTAACTTAATGTGTTGGTTTACAGTGAAGTCTTTAAGCAGTTGAGTAGAACTGGCCATTAAGGTTCTAGTACTTCCTACAATCTTCGTGTTGTACTTCTTGCCTTCTAACACATCCTGCAGAGTGACAGTGCCTGCCCCGTAATCTGGTCCAGATACCCAAGAGCAGCCCTGCCCCAGCCGCTTACCCTTCCCTCTTTGCCTTCCCACTTCTCGTCGTCAGAAACTTCCGGTTCAGACTAAATCTTGGGGCTCTCCAAGTGAAACACTTTTTTGCTGCCCTTTGCAGAAGGGGTGCATGCATTGTGTTTCTTGTTGCTGTGCTCAAACACCCAACAAGAAGCAACTTAAGGGAAGGAATTCTAGGGGATGGAGTCCTTTGGGGTGTACAGTTGGGTTTTTTTGGGGGGTGGGGCATACATTTCTAGGGGATGCAGTTCATTCTGATGAGGAAGACATGGCAGTGGGAGCAAGGGACAGAGGGTAGACAGGAAGTGGTGATCAGCGATCAAACTTCAAGTTCTGCTGCACTGACCTACTTCCTCCAGCAAAGTTACTGAAGGTTCCACAATCCTGCAAGAGCAATCCTGTGAGCCAGGGACCAAGTATTCAAATAGATGAGCCCATGGGGATAATTTCATGTTCAAACCCAACGAGGAGGTCTCTGTGTCACGCGATGTCCCTAACTCTCTCTTACCTAGCTTCTGTGGCCACCCTGGGGCCTAGCAGCGCCATATGCTTCCCAGTGGCTGGACTTGACGAGGGTTGCAGCTGTCTCATTGGAAACCATATCTTTCTGGCGTGTTATTTTTAAACTCTCCTGCTTCTCACTTCGCTCTGTTTCCATTGCGTTTTTACCTGCTTTTCTGCCCCGACTTTGCCCACTGTATAGCTATCATTCAGCAGTGTGCCCTGGAGTGTTAAGAGCTAACACAAGACAGCCCCCCCTCTCTGTCTTTCACACACACACACACACACACACGCACACGCACACGCACATGCACGTACACATCTTTGGACCTCTCTTTTACCCATCAACTGGCACAGGCCCGAGGCGGCAGAACAGCATGCCATGTGGAATTGTCTCTTCATCGTTCCCAGTGAACATGAAGAAAAGTTGGCCACTTGTGGGTGGAGCGGGGACAAGCTCCATGAAAGAACGCTTTCCTTTGCCTCAGACACCTGCATGGTGATGGAAGAGCTTACCGTTCCTCTTTCTGTTGACTTACCTCACAAACACTAGTCAACAGAGACTTTAAATTGATTTCGAATGTTCACATGACAAATTGGTTTGTTTCCAATACGATCCCATTTCTCTTTTTGTACCTATCTAAATGTGAATGTACAGTCAGGTAGTCAGGTGTCTGGAAAAAAAAAACTATCCCTTAAAGTGTTGTTGAGATGTGGTGTAAGATCAACATCAGCTTGCTATTTATTCATTCTGTTGATCGTTTTCCTCTACCAATGTGGGTTCTGTACCTGGGGGCCTGCACATCAGCTGATGAAAGGCAAGGTACCAGGAGAAGACACAAGCTTTAGTGGTGATCAATGGAACATACCCAGAAGTGACTTTCTAGACAGCTAGAGTTAGTTGTTGGTGTCCATCTTCGTTAGAAGGAGGGCCAGGACTTCAAGAGAAAGAGCACAGTGACGTAGTGAAACACAGATGGAACGCACTGAACGTCTGGACAGTTTGCTCATGCAGTTTCCCGTGTACATGAGATGCGCTTTATCTCCCGTTGGCGGGAAACTGTAGCAGCTGTTTGTAAAGGAGGTTTGCCATGTCAACAAAATCTCATCCCACCCTACCCGCGCCCCCGCCCCCAGTCCCATAGCTGCTCTTTGCTTCAATATTTTCAGTCCAAAATCATCCTCATCTACATTGTCAGGACCAAGGGGATCCCATTAATCCAGTCAGAAAATTTCGGTCCCTTACTATGCAGTTGATTCCAGGGATTCAGTGGAGACTGCAACAGAAATAGATCCCCGCTGTCTTTTTGTTTGTTTGTTTTTTTGTTTTTTGTTTTTTGAGATAGGGTTTCTCTGTGGCTTTGCGCCTGTCCTGGATCTCGCTCTGTAGCCCAGGCTGGCCTCGAGTTCACAGAGATCCACCTGGCTCTGCCTCTGAGTGCTGGGATTAAAGGCGTGCGCCACCACCGCCTGGCGATCCCTGCTGTCTTCAAGCCAGTGTTTCAGGGAAAAACAGACAACACTGTAAATGAATATAATGTACAGGATGGTAGTGCTCAGTGTTAAGGGGCAAAGAGCAGAGGACTTGGGGAGTTCCAAGGTGTGAGGGGTGCAGTTGTACACAGGGAGATAAGGAAGTTTCTTCAAAAATAGCTTCTTGGGTTGAGAGTATAGCTCGTGGGTAGAGCACTTGCCTGACTTGGGGGAGGCCCTGAGTTTTGTCCCTTACCTGGTTGTAATTGAGTGAGGAGCTGAGAGAGGCAAGAACTGTTCTACAAGATGTTGGTTCCTACTGTATTTGACATTCTGTTGATGCTGCTGATGGTCATTCATGTATTTTCATGGTTATTAAGGAGACAGTATACCTGATACTAATAAAAAAGCTTCTGAGATCCATGAGGTGACTGCTTACACGATGTGATGAAGTTATAGAGGAAAGTGTGTGTACTTAAAAGGTGGTCCTTTCCCTGTGGGTCCCTTGCCAGTGCAAGGACTGGGGGAATCACCAATCTGTTGCCACCCACATCCTCCATGCCAGCTCTCTTCCCATCCCAGTTTAGATTGTTCTGGACAGTCAACAAAAAAAGAATGATTCTACGTGGATTCCCACCGTTGCTTTGAAACGCAGCTGCTGTCTCCCTTAGCAACAACCTGACTTGCTAACCTATTGCCATAGAAATAGAATACAAAATTTATAAGCAATGTAATCCTGCCTTTAAAAGACTCTCCTGCTTTCCCCCACCCACTTTTTCTTTCCATATTTGTCATTTAACAAGATGCTTAGATTATCCCTGATGTTTGCTTCAGGTCCTCCAGTCTCACATCCCTTCTCTCAGGCAGATTTCCCTGGACAGGACATCCTTCATCCCTAGATTAAGCACCTACATAGGAGTATTGTCTAATATAGCTCTGAGCGCTCACAGAGGTTGCTCAACCTTGCCATCAATCACCTGACACCTCTTTGCCCTAATGGGTACCCGGCCCCCATTCTGTGCTCACTTTTCTGTCCATCACATAGATAATTCCCTGTCCTTACACAACAGCCAGCTTCCCACCTCAGCGCCCTTTCAGAATTGCCTTTTTGATTTATGTCTTTATTTTGTACGAATAGAAAAGTAAGTAATAAAGCATCAAAACAGCAAGTGCCATTGAGGTGGTTTATTTTAATCATATCGTTTTTATTACAAGATGTGATTTTTGTTTATGACAGCTTTTTTTTTTTTTCCAGTAGGACATGCTTTAACAAAAATAGTCTTTGTATGCTTAGGTTCCTGAGAGAAACTCAAAGTCGGCTAGTACCATCAACATATACATTCTTCTCTAGGCTAAGTCAGTATCCCTACGGCAAATACACTTGCAACCAAAACTAAACTAATATTGAACCTTCCCCCCATCCCTGATAAGGTCTCACAGCCCAAGCTGGTCTCAGATTATAGTCAAGGCTGCTCTTCAACTTCTGACCCTCTCATTTCTCCCTCCCAACCTGATCCTGAATGAAAAGTATTTGCCACCTGCTTTTCAAAGTTCTTACCAAGCAGATAGTTAGTGAGCGCCCACCGCTGGCTAAGTAACTCTAAGATGAGCCATGCGGATGTGAACAGTTGGGGAGACAGGGTCAATGGGGAGTGAGCAGAGGGCTCCAAGGGCTCCTTGGTAGAGCGCTTGCCTGGCATGTACCCCACCTTGAGTTCAGTCCCTAACAAAACAGTGACACCAATGAGCAAAGGGGAGAGCAGGCAGCTGTGGAAGCACACCAGGCCATCTTGAGAAGTCAATGAACGGTTGAGGAGCTTGGGCCCACAGCACAAGGGAGAATCTTGTAGGTAGGAAAAGCCTCTTCTGGAGTCATCCCCACTGGAGGAGACTGAGGAAAAAAGGCAGGAAATAGGTAGTAAGTGGCCTGAAGGACACTCATGCTGTGCCAAGGAGTTTGTGTCTAACCCTGAAAACAACCAGGAGCCAAGAAAGCAGAACTGGCAATCCTAACATGGAAGGTCGCTTTGGTACTTGAGATGGATCAAAGTGCAGGGATATCTTCCTAGGGAAAACTTATTAGAGAAGAAAGCAACAAGGATGTTGGGGACAGGGATCTGTGGAGACTTTAAAATTAGGCTTGCCCTGAGGCACTAGCATCAGGACAAAGATGTACCCTGGCACCGTGAGTCTGCACAGAGGAAACTTCATAGTATTTGTCAATGGCTTTGATGTAGGGAGTAAGGGAAGGAAAGATTGGAGTCTGAAAGGTCAAGGTCACCAGACATGTGTTTGAAAAAGTGAGGGGATGTTAAGTGGGAACAGACAACACACTGGAACATGGTGCTAGTGTTGAAAACAAAATCAATACTCCTTTTTAAGTTCTATGTAACAGGGTTCCCTATAGCATGGTGTCTTAGTTACTGTTCTATTGCTGTGAAGAGATACTATAACAAACGCAAATCCTATAAAAGAAAGCATTTAATTAGGGGCTTGCTTACAGTTTCAGAAGGTTACTCTATGACCATTATGGCGGGAAGCAGAGAGGCATGGTGCTAGAGCAGTAGCTAAGAGATTTACATCCTGATCTGCAAGCAACAGACAGAGAGAGAGAGAGAGAGCCTGCTGTGGGCTTCTGAAACCTTAAAGTCTACTCTCAATGACATACCTCCTCTAACAAGGCCATGCCTCCTCCAGGAAGGCCATACTTCCTAACCCTTCCAAAACAGTTCATCAACTGAGGATTAAGCATACAAATACATGATCCTATGCGAGCCATTCTCACTCAAACCACCACACATGGGTAGTGGGAAGAACATAAACTCTTGGTGCTGAAGGTACAGCTTTAAACCACAACTCTGACATTTTCATTAAAAAGAGACTTCTGGTCATGTGTAAATTGATGTGATCATACAGGCTTCTTCTAGGTGAGGAAGGTGATTTCAATGTCTTTTTTTGTTCGTTTGTTTAAGTTTTGAAGCCCTATAATAATACAAAGTTTTGATGGTTCTCAGTCTAGTGTGTAGGTTTGTTTCTTTGAGAGGGACAATGGCGAAGTTGAACGTCTTTGTTAGTGATCTTTGTTGGTGGGATCCCAGCCAGCACAGCACAGCACAGCACAGCACAGCATTGCCAGATTCTAGACCACGGGAATTGGATGTGGGACTTGAACTCCTTCAGTGGTATTGTTGAGCTAGTCTGACTACATCTTTACCAGATCCCTGCTTCATGTTCCAGGTCTGGGCAGATTGCTAGATGCTCCCTGCTGCTTGTCACATGTCCCACCCCCACCCTCACATTCCTGCTCTCTTAGGCAGACTTCCTTGATCATCTTTAGAAAGGCTATCCTTCATCTCTGCATTGGGCATGCATTCTCAGCATAGGAAGGCACTCTCATGGAGCTCTGGTACCTCATAGTGGATGCTCAACATTGCCATCAAGAGAACAGACACCTTCTTTCCAGAATTTGACCTGTGTCCTAAGAGAGAAGAGTCTATGATGGAGCTCTGCCCACTCCCATTCAGAGTTATTGTCTGAGAGATATGACCCAACTGTCTTCAACTAGAGCTTTCAAACCTGTTGAAAGCAACCTAGACCTGATGCCAACATGGCCTGTTGGGTCCCCAGAGTCTGATTACCATCCTGTGTTGATCACTTGTCCTATTCACTCATTCATTCATTCATTCATTCATTCATTCATTTATTTGGGACAAGATCTCTTGTAGCTCAGGATGACCTTTGAACCCCTTGTTTCTGAGAATGATCTTGAACTTCTGATCTACCTCCCAAGCTTAGAACTGGAGAAGCGTGCCATCCTGCTGCTTTTTAATATTTACTTAGCATGTATATGTTGTGGTTAGAGTTGGTGTTGCTGTGATGAAACACCATGACCAAAGGCAAGTTGAGGAGGGAAGGGTTTATTTGGCTCACACTTCCACATCGTAGTCCATAGACAGAAGGAAGTCAGGACGGGAACTCAAGCAGGGCTGGAACCTGGAGGCAGGAGCTGATGCAGAGACCATGGATGAGTGCTGCTTACTGGCTTGTTCCCCATGGCTTGTTCAGCCTGCTCTCTTGTGGGACCCAGGACCACCAGCCCAGGGATAGCACCATGCACAATGGGCTGGGCCCTCCCCCATCGATCACTGATTTAGAAAGTGCCCTGCAGACTTGTGTGCAGCCTGATCTTAATGGAGGCGTTTTCTCAACTGAGGCTCCTTCCTCTCAATGGCAGGAGCTTGTGTCAAGTTGACATGGAAGTAGCCAGCACAGTGTGTACGCCCAAGAATGCATGCAGTCGCACATGAATGGAGAGCAGAGGACAACTTAAGAGTCAGTTTTCTCACCTTCCACCACGTGGGACTGAACTCAGGTCATTTGGGCTTGCACCGTTAAGTACCCGTGCTCGCTGAATCACCTTGCTGGCCCCATGCTTCTTTTTATAACCTTTTCTGTCGCTGGTGTTTTATTTAGTAGTTTATCATTTTCCTGTCTCATAACTGAGTGTGCATTTATCTCCTCTTTAGGGCCCAATTTCTAGAAGTTGCATTTAGTTGTTACAAATCTCTCTAGTCTGTTTTATCCTTTCTTATTTTCAAATTTCTTAATTCCTATCTTTATGTAATATTTTTCAGTTTCTGAGCCATTTGAGTTTCTACTTCAAATTTGTTTGCTAGAATTAGCCAGGTATGGTGGTACATGCCTGTAATCTATCCCAATAGTCAAGAAATAGAGCCAGGGGAATTATGAGCCCAAGGCTAACATGAGATACATAGCAAGACCCTGTCTCAAACAAAAATCATCACTGTCTCAAACAAAAATCATCTGTTCGCTATATGCGTTTTTTTTAAAGTTCTGTTAAAACTTCATTGCTTGTATCTGTCTATTTTTCTTTGTAAGTTTTTCAGCTGTGCTGTGTGTATTTCAATGTCGTCTTCTTAATGAACATAAAAATCCATGACCATGATCATCTTCATGAATGACCCATTGGCATTTAATGTTAAATATGCTGGCTTTTTTGAACAGTGGGAGCAGGGGCAGTCCCTAACTCTAGCTGGCTTTTGGGAACCTATGCCTCATACTGGGTTGACTCGCCCAGCCTTAATACAAGGGAAGTGCTTAGTCTTACTGCAACTTGATACGCCATGCTTTGTTGATACCCATGGGATGCCTGCCCTTTTCTGAACAGAAACAGAGGGGGAGTGGATGGGGGCGGTTGCAGAGGGGAGTGGGGGAGGAAATGGGAGGAGAGGAGGGAGGGGAAACTTCGGTCAGGATATAAAATTAATTAATTTAATTTAAATTTTTTTCTAGCTTTTAGATGTAAGAAGTCATTTTCTTTGTTAAAGCAGACAGCAGAGATCATTCCATAAGGCAAATCTTTTGCAGATCTGTACTCCAGGCAGTTGTGGACAGCAAGGGGCTTTGTTCTTGGGCTCTCCCTCCTGGCTGTACCCCATTACTGGGTTCCTCCGGTGAAACAGCTTGATCATTGGCAGATCTTAAAATGCTGCAGTTTCTGTCTAGGGCTTGAGTCTTGCCTTTCTGCATGCTGCACCTTGTGATGGGCCCGCCTCCAGGTCTGAGGTGGCCCCCCCCAAAATGGTCTCTGTCCCCATTAGCTTTGATCCAGTTTCCAGATTTGACCAATCCGCATGACCCTTGGGGGGCTCGAGATGGTACATGTTTTCTTTTTACATAAAAGATCAAAAGTTTCCTCTATTTTTCATTTTTAGAATCTTTTGGGGGATTCCGAGTCTTGCTTCTGCCCCGGGTCCATAGCCCACTTCCTTCCTTGGGAGTGCTTCTCGCTTCCTTTGTCTCCTTTTGACCCACCAAACAAACAGAAACACCGCATCTTGGGAGACTGAAATGAAAAGAATCCTTACTTTTCCATCCACAACTGCTAAGACCTCGGCTTTCCTCCTGCTCAAGCCTTTCAGTGGTTCTGTTGTCCCAGCAGTATATGACGGGCCTCAGCAGCACCCTAGCTGAGAAACAGGGCAGGATTAGCTAAGGCGGCAGAAACTGACAGATTTCCAGGCCGAGGGTGAAAATCGGGACCCCGTGGGGGAAGGATTATGCGTGGGCTCCTAGAGAAGCGCTATCCCACCCTCAACTGTGAATCTACATGGTGTTTGTCATACGCACTATCAAACAAGGACATGCTACCTGCCTTGTGTTGACCGTGTCTATTTTTTTATTCTTAAAGGAGATTTAAAAAAAATCTTTATTTGGAGTTTTTCCAATTTTTATCCATTAATTTTTTAATTAGCATATAAAATAATGGGTTTCATTGTGATGTTCTCATCATTAGGTCATTACAGTTTGTTTATGGATAACGCCAACCTTCCTCTTCCTACTTAATAGTCCCTCCCTCCCCGCTAATGGTTCTTCCTTCTGTATTCATGACATCTATATCATATGGCTTACTCTTGTTCCCCTAAGAAGTCCACCTTATCACTTCACTTGTAAAGCCACTGTTTAAAAATAAGGGAAGTGTTTGTGAAAAGACTTGGTATTTTCTGATAGCCCCTGAAATCCCAGCCCTTGGGAAGTAGAGGCAGGAGGATGGTAAATTCAAGGTCAACTTTGGGTTATGTAACAAGACCCTGCCTGAAACTAACAAATTTTTTAAGTGGTGTTTTAAATGTCACTTTCAACTAATGTCTCACTCTTCTGTGTCCCCCCCATCACCTTTTACAGTATGACTACGAATATGATGAGAACGGCGACAGAGTCGTGTTAGGAAAAGGCACTTACGGGATAGTCTACGCAGGTCGGGACCTGAGCAACCAGGTCAGGATCGCTATTAAGGAAATCCCCGAGAGAGACAGCAGGTATGGTCATTGTTGCCAATAAACGCTGTATTCTAATGCGCTCAGGGTTGTTAATAGTGTGGCAGAAAATACTTGGTGATGGGCTAATGATTGGAACCATCTGGAAACTCCATCGTTTTAATGCCATCTCAGGTTGGTCTGTTCCTTTAGTGATTCATATAAGACTTGCTGAGGGAGGGAAGAAAAATCTCTAGCTGGGAAGGGAGTAGCTTTTCAAAAAGCAGAAAAGAGGATGGCCCTGTGTGTGCTGGGCATGGGTCTTGCTGGATCAAGGTGGTCCATAACAAAGAGAGATGGAGATGCAGCGCAGCCATAGTTTCCAATCCACCGTGTAGGGCGCTGCAACATCCCGCTCCTCCGGCCAGCAGATCTCTGAACAAATTGAGAAACCAACAGCCCCTTTAAGCTCCATCAGGGAAGACAGGCTCCCTGAACTAGAAAGATAGAGAAGAGGCAAATTCAGACAGTCACAAGTCACTGGAGCAGAACCTCCGTGGGAACCAGTGTGGGCTAGAGAACTTGAACTCTGGTTAACAAATTGCTGGAGGCATAGTATGGAGGAGTCCAGAGGCTTAAGAATCCCAGGGGACCCCCTCAGGGGCAACCCCACTCTTACGTGAGTTTTACTTTGTAAAGTTCTCCCACACCATCATTTTGAATATAAGAGAAAATCTGCTGTGTTTGTTACAGGAAGAGGAAAGGAAACCATTTTAAAATATGTCAGAGGATTTTATTCTTTTCTTCAAGGCCTGTTCTCAGAGAGCCTGACCAAATGTGGGGAAAGAACACTGTAGAATCCAGTCCAGCAGCTGAGGACACAGCCTCAGTGACTGAGACACAAAACTAGGGAGCACTCTTAACCCCTGCTCTCTCACCCCTGCCCACAGCCCACTGCTTTACACAGTAAAGGCCTGTTTAATGTGATTCTCTTGCCCGGAACATCACATTTACCATCCAAAAAACATCTTGAGGCATGCTAAAAGGCAAAAACATAATTGGAAGAACATTGACATGTCTGAGAGCCAGAGCCTGATATGGCAAGTTGGAGTTAGCAGACTGGGGGTTTAAAACAACTGATTAAGAAGCTGTGGCTTCCGGCTGAAAGAGTGGAGAGCATATGCGGACAGATGTACCAGAAGATTCCGCAGTAGGAATTCTAGGAAAGAAGTCAAGAACCGCTAGAAGTCGGAAGCACCGTGACAATGACAGATGCCTGAGATGGGATGCAGTTGAGGACAAGTTGATAGGAACTTCCAAAACTGAAAAGCAGGGGGGGGGGGGGGGGGGGGTGGGGGACTAAAAAGAAGCCATGGACAGACTATCTAGGAGCCGTGGGACAGCTACAACTTAGATATACTTAATGGGTCACCGAGGTGAAAAGGAAGAGGGCCAGAAGGAATATTCGAAGAAACAATTCCAACTATACATACATCACCTTGCAGACGATGGACTCACCTGAAGGAAAAAAAGCCATTCTGGGAACCGAGTAGCTCCGATAGCAGGATTTCCTGTTGCTGTCTACTTTGGGGTACTTACTTCCTGAGGCTTTGTGTCTGCAACTGGTGATTCCTCTCTCAAGCTTGTATTTCTGGCTCATGACTTATTTTAGGCCTTCTGCAGCATTCCTACAATCATGGAAGATGGAAATGGATTATTTGTTACCCCTCCATGATTGTATTTTAATGCAAGCTCCTTTGTGAGCTTCTTTTGACTGTCCTCCTCACCACCCTCCAGTGACCATGATGATAGGAGGTGCTCATTCCCCTGAACTCTCTGGGTGACCCGTGCACCAACTCCACTTGTGAATCTACAGGCATCTCAAGGTTAATGTGGCCAAAACCACATAGAAAAGTTAAATAAGTTGTCACCACCCTATTGCTAAAGTAATCTTTAGCTACATTCTTTCTTCACTCCCCAAATGGATTTAAGGATGCACTTGGAAGAAAACCGCTTTTAAAATGGTCTCGTACATTAGGTTTATTCAAATGCTATTATCTACATGAAGCATACTAACCACAAAATGCCCTTGGTTCCTATTCCTAAAGATACAGTCAGTGTACGTGTTTGAAAATACCTGCATGGCAGTCAGTGCTAGTAGCCTCTTGTTAACTGTGCTAGTGTGAAGGTAGAGCAAACAGGTATTTCTAGCCATGTGCCCTAGAAGGAATCTGGGTATTCTATTGGAAAAGATGGTCAGTCACCATATTTTTTTAGTAAGAGAATTGCTAAAGTATGATGGTGAGTGTGAATGATGCGTAGTGGAGTACACCAAATCCCCATGCCTGGTCAGTTGTGGGGTCAGCTGTTCTTTCCACCACGGTAGAGACAGCCACTCTCCTGGACTCCTCCTTTCCAAATAAATCTCTTTCTCAAAAGAGTTTCGGGTGTGAAGATCTTCATTCGCCAGTGCAGAGAAGAAGATTGCTAAGATGTTCCATAGTAGACTGAGCAAGGGGGAGCTGAAAAACGAACACTTTTCTGGAGGAGATTGCTACATTTCTGCAGGGTTTTCCCCTTTTGCAAAGTGAAGCAAAAAGAAGCCATATCTTAGGCTGGAAAAGAAGCACAGCTTTGCTAGGAAGCCCCCTTAAGTGGGGGCTGAGCAAAACTCAGCTGTAGGGGCTCTCCAGGAGAGAAGCAGGATTGCTGTATCCTGCGAGCAGATCATTCCCACCATACCAGGTATAGCCTGATTCCTGAACAGTCAGGATACCCTTCCCTGCTGAGCTGTCCTAGCAACTCCAGGCCTGAGGCTCCCGAGCAGTCAGCATACCTTCCCTTCCAGGGCTGAGCTGTCCTAGCAGCTCGAGGTATCCCAGGTACCTCCAGGACTGAGCTGTCCTAGCAGCTTGAGGTGTCACCTGACTGCCCAAGTAGTCAGGATACCTTTCCCCCAGAGTTGCAAAACTCACATTTTGGTGCCAAAACCCGGGACCAAACCCCCAAAGTGGCAACAGTTACTTACAGTTGGGAGTTTTAGCTCAGTGCTAAGGCAGTTGTTTCTTAGCACAGTGGTTCTCAACCTTTGGGTTACGACCCCTAGGGTCCAACGGCCCTTTCACAGGGGTCTCATGTCAGATATCCTTCATATCAGATATTTACATTGCAATTCATAACAGTAGCAAAATTACACTTATGAAGTAGCAATGGAAATAATGTTATGGTTGGGGGTCACCACAACAGGAAGGACTGCATTAAAGGGTTGCAGCATTTGGAAGGTTGAGAACTACTGGCTTAGCATGTACTAGGCCCTGGCCCATCACTAAGCAAGTCCTTTCTGTGTTTCCTTCCATTGAGTCAGAGTTGATTTTAGGAGAAGTTATGGGTCTAACAGCATTTTCACAGTCTATCCCTAGCTGATTGGTAATCACAGATTGACTTTCTCCACTAGTATTCTACACATCCCTGAACTATTCATTTCTATAGATATTCTCTATCTAGCTGTTGTATATCAGGCGACTGGGGAACTTTTAAAGATGCCAAGCTCATCCAGAAGCTCTAAGGGTACTCCTGGACATGGATCGTCTGTAAGACACTGTCTAGAAGAGGCAAACTGGCTAGGTGTGATGGTGCATACCTGTAATCCAGCAATCAGAAGACTGGAGCAACAGGGCCCTATTGGAGGCCAAATAGCCTGGGCCATGTATTGAGACCCCCAACACACACACATCTCAAAATAATGCTGGGAAATACTAGCCTAGGTGATTAACAGTAGAGCCTGAAGAAATTTACAGATGAGTAAGTTTTTTTCCAAGCTAAGTATATGGAGTATCTCTGATGACACCATTCCTTTTTTCTATTTCTTGCCATTTTCCTAATGTAACCTAACCTATTTTATTTTTTTTGGGGGGGGGGGAGGTTCAAGACAGGGTTTCTCTGTGTAACCCTGGCTGCCCTGGATCTCACTCTGTAGACCAGGCTGGCCTCAAAATCAGAGATCCACATGCCTCTGCCTCCTGAGTGCTGAGATTTAAGGCATGCTTCACCACCACCTGGCTGTAGCCCACTTTCTTGACCTGAAAGGTTTTTATTTTATCCTCAGGTATATCTTGCACTTAGACTGGAGAGAACTGCTGAGTGTGTATGACAGTCTCCATGTTGGAGAGGGGTATTTACCCTTAGCTCAACTGGACTCTCGATTAGTATTGTTAAGTTTTGATCTTGGTTTAAATAATGGGATTTGGATGCTTGCTTCTCTTAACCTTAAATGTAGACCTTTGTAATTTGATTTTCAATAGAGGGTCAGGAGGTAGGATGCCTTTGATTCATGATGAAATGAGTTGGTTGCCAATGTCAGATTGGTGATCCTAATCTTCTGGATCTGTAGAAGGAGACAGCCTGTGCCACTAGGGCATGTCAAGGGCAATCATGAATTTGTCTCTAAGTGTCTTCCATCTCTCCAGAAGAGACTTTGTCTTCACAGCTGAAGTTCATTCACTACTTAACAATTGATACTACTGTATATTGATAGTTCTTGTTTCAGCTCATCCCATATCAACGCGCTCTTGCTGTCTCTAGCTGATATACTGTTGATGGATCACTTTAAAGCTTGCCATTGAACTCCTGTAGCAATTCTAAAGGGGGGGGAAGTAGACATAAGAATTTTTCCTTTGTTTCTTGCCAGCTTTCTGAGAAATATTATAAATTTTTTTTAAAAAATTGTAAAAATTTATTTCAAAAGGATTATAGAAATTTACCTCAAGTAAGTGAATTTAGATCTTCATAAAGTACGTGCTTGAGCTAGAACTCACCCTGCACAGCTGCATGAAGACAACGCCATTCAACACTGAATGTTACTGTTTGTTATTGCCTTCTAAAAAGCTCCAGGCTGTCTAGCTGGATTTGTCACTGAACGATCTGAACATTCCTTAAGAGTATGCCTGAAGCAAGTGGGAGGTATCAAGTGTGCATTGACTATGCTTTAGTGTAATTAAAGACTTTCATGCTGGTAGCCTCTACTGTGTAAGAGTGTGTGTGTGTGTGTGTGTGTGTGTATGTGTGTGTGTGTGTGTGTGTGTGTTAGAGACTAGCATTGAATCGCTATCTATGGTTACTGATACCCAAGCATATTTAGTTTATTAAATAAAGCTTACAGAAGGCTGTTGATTTGGACTGCCTATACTAGGTTGCAACAGATCGAAATAGAATCGTTCATGTTCAGGTTTGATGTCACCTCCACCTAATCTCTTTATTTGTAAGATCTGACCTTTCTCTAAATCAAGAGAGAGTCAAATTCCCAAATGGGCCAGTTTTTCTAGAAGAAAAGCAGATTTACAACACTGTCAAAGGAACCCAGCCAGTCTAAGTCACCAGAATAAGGACATTCCTCTCTCCACTTTGACACATGCAAGGACAATGACCTGAAGTCAGCCAGTTGCTTTTTACACCATGCTGTTTTCTCATTCCTGCTTATACTACATTAAACCTGGGCTGCTCTGCCATAGCCAGCAAAGCTCCTGTCTCTTTGGACCAGATACTGTCACGAATTACCAATGAAGGCCAATTAGATCATTACAAGTTGATTTGTTGAAATTTTATTATTTGACAAGCTATGTAATAACTACATAAGTACTCATTGATCGTAGACTTCTTCGGAGTCTATAAGATTTACAGTACTTCATATAACTATCAGAAGTGCTGTGCTGTTTCAGAAATATGAAACACTTTCAGAATTTGATAGTCATATAGAATATGCATATGATTTTGCTGGTCAGGCAAAAATCATGATATGCTAGGCTTTGTGGATTGAGAAGGTGAGGGTTTTGAATCAGTGGGCTGAAAGAGATTAGACTATAAATGGTTTTGTGGTTTCTACTAAGGAGTTTATAGGCCTTGGGGAAGTTGTGGATGAACACCAAATTTTTGCCTTCCTGGACAGGAACCTCCTGGAATAGTAGTTATGCTGATGAAGCCAATAGAACAAGATGCCCTTGCTAATATGGGCAGTGGGCTCTGTGGATAGTATCTAATCCCCTGGACTCATGGCTTAAGTCTGTCACTAATTTTATGATCTTGGGTAGTCATAAAATGGGCATCCCTAACAGTACATTTAGTTAAAAGAAATGAGTTAATATACGCAAGGAGCTTTGAACAGTATCCAACACTTCTCTCCTGGTCAAGCTGCAGCTACATTGTCACAGAATTTATGAGAAATAAAGGCTTTAGATGGTCGAAGGTTTAGGTGGCCATTTGGTTTTATTTATGGGCACCAGTTAGCTGGCATTTTCAGTGTGCATTGCTTAAATTAATACTCTGAAGTCTGGCTGAATGCTCAGCATATTGACATTTGCACATCTTTCAGATACTCCCAGCCCCTGCATGAAGAAATTGCCTTGCACAAGCATCTGAAGCACAAAAACATTGTCCAGTATCTGGGCTCCTTCAGTGAGAACGGCTTCATTAAAATCTTCATGGAGCAAGTCCCAGGAGGTAAGATAACGCTTTTCTTCCTTTCAGAAATGCAAAGTTCCAAGGCCTGGAAGAAGAGCTAAACTGAATGAAATTATCCATGTTAAAATAAAGGTTACATCGGTGACATTACCTTTAAGCTCACCAGCAGATAGTAAAGAAATTTTGAAACCGTGTTAGCTTCAGTCATCATGACTTGGATTAAAGATGGCAACTGAGCATCCTTTCACTTAAACTGCCTTCAGATAATGACTGCCTTCAGAATAGGGATATTTTCATATTCATGTCTGAGCCCAGGTAACTGGAGTGGTTTCTCACCTACTGTGTGTGAGGGAAGAGCCAGTGCAGTCTGGATTAACTTCGTGTCACATTATTAATATGCTATCAAGAGCCTATCGGATGAGTTTTGCCCACATTTTCTCTTATCTTACAGGAAGTCTTTCTGCTCTCCTTCGTTCCAAATGGGGCCCGTTAAAAGACAACGAGCAAACGATTGGTTTCTATACAAAGCAAATACTGGAAGGATTAAAATACCTTCATGACAATCAGATCGTTCACCGGGATATAAAGGTAGGGTGCACCACGGTTCGTCCTGCTGGGGTCCTTCCTGGGTGGTCCTTTTATTTGAAAGTACCAGGCTGTGTTCTGAGCGTTAATTGTGAATGGGGAATAAGGGCGACTTGGCGGAACACTGCAGTTATATTCACATCGTAGTCTTCCACGAGGAGCAGCCTTCTTACCCAGTGAAGCCAGTAGACCTTGCTGCCACTCGGTGGTGTTCCCTAAGAGCACTGTGGGGTGGAGTGCCGTGCTCCCAAGCCAAGCAGGACCTGGCCTCTTCCTGAGGAGCTAGGCCTATTAATCCTTATACAAATTTCTAAAATAAAAAACTTTAGCTTCTCTTGAAAAAGAAAATTTAAAACTAATAAACTTGGTTTTTTCATTTTTGAAATTAATTAAATATAATTACATCATTTGCTCCTTTCCCTTCTCTCTTTCCAACCCTTCGCATGTACCCTCCCTGGCTCTCTCTCAAATTCATGGCTTCCATTTCTTTAGTTGTTGAGATATATCTTCCTAAATATATAATCTGCTCAGCATATATAATGTTACTTGATTTCAGGGTTGACCACTGGCATTGGATAACCGATTTGGGGACACTTCCCTGGGGAAGACTATTTCTCCTGCTCTCAGCATTTACTAGTTGCCTGTAGTTCTTTGTGTAGAGTTGACACCCCATGAGATTCCCCCTTCTGTGTTAGCATGTCTGTTGGTGTCCTGCTTGTACAGGTCTTGTTTAAGGAGCCATGTTGATGAGACTTCCTAGGTGTAGCTTCTTGGACATTTTTAGGAGAGGACATCTCACGGCACTTCCTGTTCTTTGGGTTTGACAATCTTCCTGCCCCCGCTTCTGCTGTGACCCTTGAGCTTCTGGTGAAGGAGCTGTGTTCTAGATGTATCATTGGGTCATTGTTCTCAGCGTTTTGATCAGTGGCAGTTTTCTAGAATGGTCTCTGTCTGTTGCAATGAGACATTTCTTGGATGAGAAGTGAGAACTACACCTCTCTGGGGGCATAAGGATAAATCTTTAGAATGAAGCTATGAGGTAGGATGGTTTAGTAAAGTGGCAGTTACAGGTTCTTCTCCAAGATCCATGACTTCACCAGCCCTTTGCGCTTGGCCAGGTTTCCAGTGCCAAGCATGACTTTCCTCTTGTTGAGTTGGCCATAAGTCTAATCAGAGAACTGCTGGTTAACAGTAACTACGCATGTCACCGTGCATCCTTAAGGATGTTGTGCCGTGCTGGTCATTGTCTGGGTTCAGAGGCATCCTATCTGGATAGGAGGACTCTTGGTTACTTCCCTGCCTTGGAAGCCCGCCTGGCATCTTCTGGTACAATGAAAGCTAGTCCTCATGGAGGAGGCTCGAAAGTCAGAACCAGCTTGGATCCTCTAGGTCTTGTGTCCTAAGGATATGGTCTGTTCAGCCGTAGAGGCTTACCTTCAGCCTCTGGGGGGCAACCAAGGGCAATGGCAATAGCTATGTATTGGGGGTCTCTGGAACGACCCTGCTCTACAACTCAGAAGGGTGCTTCTCATGCCGGATGGCTGGGTTTTTCTTAGATAGCGTATGGCTTTGGCGGGGGGGCATTGTCAGCCCAGATGGGAAAATGTCATTTAAATGTGTGTGTATCCATGTGTGTGTGTGTATGTATATGTATATACGTACACATATACATGTATATGTATATATGCATATATATGTATATATGCCTATCTTATATGTAATTTGGTGGCTAGATAACAATGATTCCTTATGACTTCTTCACACATCCCTACTGTTATTTAACCCTCCTGTCTCCTGTATTCATCTCCCTCCACCTCCCCAATTAAAGCCCCCCCCCATTTTTTCCATTTCCCCCTTCAAATCACATGTGTCCAGACATTCTTGTTGTTCCTGGCTGCCCCCCATGACTCCTTTTTACTCTCCTGGTTCCTCTGGTTATTCTAGGTTATGTATTTCTATCTGAAGACTTGGAGCTGGAGATCACAGATGAGAAAGAACACAGACAGGACTTTTCTCTTTCTGGGTCTGGGTTGCCTCGCTCGATATGATCTTTTCTAATTCCACCCGCTTACCTGAATGAGTTCATGATTTCTTTTTTCTTTACAGCTGAATAGTATTCCATAGTGTAGATGTACCCCATTTTCCTTATCCACTTCTCATTTGAAGGACATTTAAGTTGTTTCATGTCCTAGTTATTGTGAATAGAGTAGCAGCGGTCATGACTGAGCAGGTGTATGTGGAGGAAGAAGTCAAGACCTTCGGGCATATGCCAAGGAGCGACATCGCTGGGTCACAGGGTAGATGTTTACCTTTTTGAGAATTCTCCGTCCTGATTCTATGGTAGCCGCACCGGTTTGCAATCCCACCAACCGTGAATGAGGGTTTCCTACGCCCTCCAGTGTTTGTTGTTGGTTATTTCACGGTTGTGACGAGTAAAGATGAAATATCAAGGTTATTTACCAGGGACAAGGATCATTTTTTGAGATATTTCTTAGTCATTTTCATTTCCTCTTTGGAGAACTCTGTTCAGATCCCAAGCTGATTTTTTTGAATGAGTCATTTGTTTACATTTTTTGGTTTTGTTTGGTTTGTTGGTTGGTTTGTTTTTTAACTTTGATTTTTGAGTTCTTCGTATATTCTGGATATTAGTCCTCCATCAGATGTGTAGCTGGCAGAGACTCTCTCCTATTATGTGGGCTTCCTCCTCACTGATTGTTTCTCTAGCTGTGCGGACGCTTTTCAGTTCATGAGGCCCCACTTGTCACTTGTTGGGCTTAATTCCTGGGCATGTGAAGTCCTGTTCAGAAAAATCTGTTCCTGCCCCTGTGTGTTGTAGGGTACTTCTGCCTATGTTCTCTGTTAGCAAAAACGAATGAATTTTTGACCGAGCCTGGCTTATTTAAAGTGTGTTCCTTTTGTAAACAAACAAAATGAGTTCACATCTTGGGGACCACAAAGCCAGAGAGTGCAACCAGAAGATAAAAAAAATGAAGGACACTTCATTGCTTAGAGCAACCACGGAGGGGTTTTGTTTGTTTGTTTGTTTGTTTGTTTGTTTTACTCTGAGTAAAGGGGTGTGCCTCCTGAACAAAGAGAGGACTTTCTTAGGGAGCCTGTCCATACATATTCATATTGGAAGGTGCCAGCACCTGTCTGAGCATGTGTGATTTAAGGTGTCCATCCTAACTGTGTTCAGTTTAAAGGCAGAGATCACATGTTCAAAAGGGGGAAAACAGCAAACATGATACTTCAGGACTGAGAATTTAGAATGGTAATGAGCAGAGATTACTATGGGCTGCCTAAAAGAATGGGAGTGGTGCCGGGGCTCTGGTGGCACACCCCTGTAATCGCAGCTCCCACAAGCAGAGACAGATGGATCTCTGTGTTGGAGACCAGCGTGATCTACAGAGCGAGTTCCAAGACAGCCAGGGCTACACAGAGCCTTAAAAAAAAAAATGGGAGTTCTTCTAAATGTCTTCAAGAGTATTAGCCAAAACTAAAAGAACCACTTTGGTGGTCTCTTAAATGGGCAGCAGCATTCTCCAAATACTATGTTTGCTCCTAGTGTACCTGCTTGTTTAGTGGCCTACAACCCTAAAGCCAACTCAGACATCCTAAGGAATGTAAAAACAACACAGAAAAGAAAAGAAAGTGACTGGGACTTGAAGAAAGTTATCAGTTATATAGATGCTGTACACAGGTAACCCACGCTAAGTGTAAACTGTAGTGAGCTTTCTCCCAAGGCCATATTTGACCTTGTGACCTGAACAGATGATTATAAACAATTGATAACACATAAATAAAAAATTATACCGAGAATCCTGTATTGAAAAGAATTCTCTATTGAGACAAACTATTAACGAAGAACACAGGATGGATGTTGTTGTTGGTTCTGAGGGCATTTTTTTTTTAATTAGGCTTAAGTCAACCACAAACAGCATCTGCAAAAGATGACATTTTGATTGGCGTATTCTTTCCCTAGGGTGACAATGTATTGATTAATACCTACAGCGGTGTCCTCAAGATCTCTGACTTTGGGACATCAAAGAGGCTGGCTGGCATAAACCCCTGCACTGAGACCTTCACAGGTAAGTGTTTACACTAATGATACAGATCTTGAGCAATTAAAGACGCAGTTGCTGAGCCTGAGCATAGTAAGGTGAGAGATGAACTCAGTCGGTGTTCCCACGAACACGAACGTCAGGATTGCCCGATGCTCACCGGGAAATGTTCCAGGGGGTCTGGCTTGCCCTTGCTGCCTTCTGGGTTTTCTGTGAGTGGCTCGGTCTGCCGCTTTATGCCACTGAAGAAAACTTTCCACTCCCAGCTTGTTATTTGTGCTGTTTCCTGTCTATTTTCCTCCAGGTTTACAGCCACTCTGACCCACCCCCACCCCCCACCCTGTGCTGTTTTCTTTACAAACATTCCCTCACCCAGCCTCTCCGAGTCTTACTCATCCCCAAATCACTTCCTATCTGGGCTCCCATTTCCCTCTTTCCTAGTCTATTTTCTCCCAGGAATCAATTCCCCTACTCCACATTATAAATAACCTTAGGATTTCAATTCAGAAAGAGGAAGTGACTCATCCACTCAGAAGAGGTGGGGATGAGAAATTAGGCAACGCACAGCGACAGAGCTGCCTCTGGTGAAAAGTCCTGGGAGGGCGGGGACAGTTTCCAAAGAGGTGAAGGCGACCAAGAGGAAACTCCACAGAGGGATGACTGCTCATTAGATACTGGGCCTGCAAACGCGTCTCTGCTCCGTGTTCAGGTGCTGACTCTTCACAAGTGTTCTGTTCTGTTATTATTAGAGAAGGGAGGTGACCCAGGGCCAGAGATGGAGAGACTGCTATAGCAAAACCAAAAATGTTTATGTTACCCATATCGAGGTGCATTGTATGAAATTCTCAAATAATAACAATATTATGTTGGAGGGGCGCAAAAAAGAATTCCGAAAAGGAAAAAAAATTAGAAAGACAATGACTAATCTTTGATTTAATGTAAAGCAAAATGGCCAGCTGTCCCCATTTCTGAGGCCACTGTGGTAGGTAGAAAGGGATCCATTTTGCACATAGGGACAATGGTGAGGAGGAAATGGAGGACTCCAGTGGTCGTGGCAGTTTGTATATGATGGGGCACAGGGTTTCAGCCCACCCTTTGTGCATGTCATCGGCCTTCAGCCCCTGGTCCACCTCCCTGTCCACCTAGCCTTCCATCTGTGCTGGCAGCCAGAGAGGCAGGAAGGAGGAGGGAAACATTCTGTCAGTGTGTCGCTCAGATCCCCCAGCAGCACCCCCTCCTACACGCCACACAGTGTGTTTCAGACACAGGATTACCCGTATTTACAATGTATTTTTAAGATGAATTCAAACCTGCTAGCAGCTCCCAGGTTTGCATTTCTTACCTCATCCTCCCTCAACGTGGCAAGAGGCGGTTTAGATGCTTCCCAGACATGGTAAGATGATAATCCCTACTTCCATGTTGGTTTTGGACAGGATGTTGATTTCATAACTTCTGCTAGTCTTAAAAACTTGTCTGTAATCCCCAAGGCCTTGTAGGGAAGGAGCCCTCACCAGGGCCCCAGGCCCGTAACTCTCCCCTGGCCACACATGAAGGTGACATGTATAATGTGGGACTAAGGATCTCAGATCTCTCTCTAGTGCTGATCTGAGAGCCACGCCATGCAGACCTTGGTCCTCTCTACCGACACTAGGGGTCATGGTATCTCATCACCTCTAGTGAATGTAACGCTGGCTCTGTTTCACCTCTTAGTGATTTGGGTGAGGAGAAAGGCAGTGGTGGTCGTTATTTATAGAGCACTGACTGTATACTTTGCTTGGGTGCACAGTGCATGATACACACTGAAATTTTTGTATAAACCTAATCATGAGGTATCATTATCCTGGTTTATGGTGAGAACATTAAGGTTCAAAGAGTTTAAATAACTTGCCCAAGGTCACAGAACTGGTTAATAAGAGATCTGAGATTTGAACAAGACTTAACATGCTAAGTGGAATTAATTATCTGCTCCTCAAACCTTTCCCACCCACACTCTGCCCCGTCTCCATTGAGGGCCACTCTAGACTGTGGGCTGTCCCCGGCTCCTTTTCTCACGCTGCGGTCCAATCATCCAAATATGTCCAGAAGGGGATGGACGGGCAGCCACCGGTCCAGCTGCGGCTCTCCTGGTGCACCTGCCTTTCACAGCCTCCTGCTCTCTTCTTCCACTCCTGCCCCCTCCTGTTGGGCCTCAGCACTGCAGGCAAGGGATGCTTTAAAAACATCAACCAGAGCCCTCAGTGGCTGCCATTGGGAGTAACCAAAGCCTCAGCCCTTACCTTGGACAAGGCGTGATTTGCTTTGGAGCCCAGTGACTTTGAGACCCCGTGTCTTGCTCACTCAGCATTGGAAGCGCAGACTTCCCTGCCTTTCCTTATGGCATCGAGTACTTCCCTGGGCTACACAAGGCGGGAACTAGGGCCAAGGGCTCCTGCCACTTCCCCCTCCACACACACACACACAGTACCATAGCCTTTCAGCTGCCTGGCTGTGCACAGCCCCTCATCTCCTCCTTTCGGCTTATTCATATCCGCTCGTATGGCTTGTCTTTGATAATGGCTCACGACCTGTCTTTGATCCATTAAAAGTGGTTCTTGGATGAAAGAAAAGAAAAAGAAATAAAAAGGGAAGGGCATGGCTGTTGCTTGGATTCTAACGGCTCCCTCGGGAGAGGGGGTGAGAAGGCAGGGTGTCAACGGTAGAGACAACAGGAGTCTGTGGAAGGCAAATAACGAACTCCTTTATCCAATAACGGGAAGGCCTTATATACCCTCCTCCCAGCGCCCAGTCTGTGTGGTCATCCCTCATTGGCTGGGCACAATCAGGAACTCTGACATCACATCGAGTGTTGCTAGGTCCTCAGACCGACTCTAGGTTGGCTCTTAAGGAGTGGGTTATGTGCATGCCTTGGCTACTGGTCTGAGCCAGTTTCCTCAACCCTATGGACCTGCACTACTACACATGGCTGCTCCTAGGGTTGGTGGAGGAGAAAGTTTATCGTAGATAAAAAGGAGAGACATCTGGGAGAGTCCAGCATGAGCATGACCCTGAACTGGGCCACATGAGAAGAGGGGGAAGGGAGAGGAAAGAGAGGAGAACCAGGTGCAGCAGCCAGGAGGGCAAAGGTACAAAAGGGGTTGGTGGCCAAAATGTCTGGATTATGTAGGGAAGAGCCTCTGGGGGAAGGGCAGCCCAGCCCCGGGGCTGGAGAGTTCAGCATCGAGGGCTGCGTATGCCAGCCATACCCCGTAACAGGTAGACTGAGGGATGCTGGGAGAACCTGGTGACCAGGTCTAATTTGATATGTTAAATAGGCACCTCAGCCATTTGTTCTGAGTTTGAAACACAACAGTTCTCAACCTTTAATACAGTTCCTCATTGCGGTGACCAACCCCCAACCATAAAATTATTTCTGATGCTACTTCGTAACTGTAATGAATTTTGCTACTGTTATGAATTGTAAATATCTGATATGTGGGCTATCTAATTAATAATGGGACCCCTGTGAAAAGGTCGTTCAACCCTCAAAGGGGTCACAACCCACAGGTTGAGAAACACTGTGTTAAAATATGTCAACTAAAATCCACAGCAAGAATTGTATATATTGGTATACAGAATCACATACTCCAGAAGCTTATAGATTATTTTTCATCATCGCTCTCAGAATCTTGGTGCTGGCATGATTTAAGGAATAAGAATGATCTCTTTATTTTCTGTTTACTTTTCTCTGTGTTATGACTCACACCTCTTCTAAGTAAACAATATGCCACTGAGCCGTATCCCTGTCTTTAAGGGCTTTTCCCCCTTGAAACACGAAGAATTGTGCAATTAATGGGTGCCATGTGATATTTGAATACATGCATATATTGCTTAATGTGGCACATCTGTCTCCTCAAACATCTAAGTGTTTCTTTGTGTGACAGCATGAGAGTCCCCTTTCTAGTTTTTTGTTTGTTTTTGTTTTTGTTTTTGTTTTTGTTTTTCGAGACAGGGTTTCTCTGTGTAGCTTTGCGCCTTTCCTGGAACTCGCTCTGTAGCCCAGGCTGGCCTCGAACTCACAGAGATCCACCTGGCTCTGCCTCCCGAGTGCTGGGATTAAAAGCGTGCGCCACCACCGCCCAACCCCCTTTCTAGTTTTTTTGCTTTGTTTTGTTTTTTAACATAGAACACATCATTGCTACATCCTGTCCCTTAGCTCTGGAGCAGAAACCAGAACTTTTCCCCTCTGGATTATATCTTAGTGCTGACTGAGCTCCCGGCACCTATCCCTCTCACCTCCTTACTTTCTCCAGCTTCTAACAACCACTCCTCTGCCTCAGCTTTGACGAGACCAGGATATGTCATAGTCCTGGCTTATTTCACCTACCATAGTGATCTCCAAATGGAAACGTGAGTCAAATACTGGGTTCGAGAATTGGGAACTATAGCTTGAAAGAGATGGGTGAATCAACTAGATCTTCTCTGGGAAAGTTCATATAATGGGAGCCTTCATATATTGGAGGAACTGCATGTGGAAATATATAGTGTTGTATTCCCAGGGGTATGTCAGCCGTATACCACCTTAAGAGTGAGAACGCCCCACTCCTAACCAGATGCTATTGGTGAGCTGTTTGTTTCACTGGTAAGATCCGTTATAAACACTTCCATTTCTACTTTCCTTAACTGCAGAGAAAACTGGATCCCAAAGAAAGATGAGACATCAAGACCTGGATCATACTTTTTTTTAGCTGTCGTATTTATGTAGAAAAATTGAAATGGTCATTAGGTATCATTCTTTCCCCTTTAAAGTAAAAATACGTTTGCATTATTTCCAGGAACCCTGCAGTACATGGCACCAGAAATCATCGATAAAGGACCACGAGGCTATGGAAAAGCTGCAGACATTTGGTCTTTGGGCTGCACCATCATCGAAATGGCCACCGGAAAACCACCATTTTATGAGCTAGGAGAGCCACAAGCAGCCATGTTCAAGGTCAGATATCATAGATAAAGATTTGTACGGATGTTTTGTGCCTGTATGAATGTCAGAGAGTGTTAGGAAGGAAGCCTAAGGAAACACATGGTGAGATACAGTCAAGTTTAGGGAGACCTGCTCTCCCGACCCTGCGCTCCACACCTGTGCCTCAGCCTTGGTTTTCTCGGTTCTAAACTGAGACTCAATGTACCCTTTTACAGCACAGTATAAATGACACAGGACTCTAAAGTCTTTGGGAAATAGTGTGAATATTTTCCATGCAGGAAAAATATAAGAACATTTTGGGGAGCTGGGGAGCTGTCACAGTGGTAAAACACTTTCCTAGCATCCCTGGGTTCAATCCATAGCACTTCAAAACACAAATACACGTGCACACACACAAGAATTCACAAAGCAACATTTAAATCTATTTAGAAGTTAAATCTACTTATTTTCCTTATTTCTCTACAAGTGTTTAAAGAATCTGTCTTAAGTAAATCAACCTTATTTTCATATGTCTGTTCTTTTGGTGTGTTTATCAATGAGTAATTCTAGGAAGTGAGAACACACCCTACCCCAATGTAGAAGGCAGTGATATAGAAATGGGTCTGAGATTTGGAAGTCTGAGGTCTGGATAAGGCAATGTCGTGCCTGAGATTGTTCAGCCTTGCCCCAGCCAGACTACCTGTTTCCCAGGAAGCGAAGTTCTATGCCCGCCCTGTAGCAGAGACTTCTGAGCCTCCGTTATCCCCAGCCTGTCACCTGCCACAGCTCAGCCCTCACTCCATCCGCATGTGGCTTCTTGCAAGGGCCCTGTATTTTTACGTACCTTCAACATTTGTACAAAGTGTGATCTACTTGAAGTTTGTTGAAAAGCTGACAGACCGCCATTGAGAGGAACATGAAGAATGTATGTCGGAGGCTCAGAGTTCTACCCCTCCCTCTGAGCTCCACCCCCAGCACTGAAGGAAAAACAAAACAAACAAAAATCAAAACCCCAGAATGCCATCCGAACCTGCAAGAACAGTGAGAGGCAAGAGTGTCTTTCTCTTCTCTTGGCTGGTCTCTGGCCATTCTCTAGGACATCCCTAGAATGATGGGAAGAAATACTACTTTGTAATCCATAGTGCAGTGGTTATTATTTAACAATGTAGCACACTTCCATCACTGAAAGGCAGCCTTGCATGTTCATGGAAAGCGATACTGTCTTAAGCTAGATGGTATAGACTCTGCTGACACTAATTGGCCATTTTCTGATACAGACTTCAAGATGGTCAGGGTATTTGGAACATTTACCCTGACCTCCTTGAGGAGGTTATTTAACTTACTTATCCTCAGTAAGTACAGAATGGGGAGAAAAAGACTACCTCTCACAGGAATTTCTGGAGGAATATGAGAGCTAATCTATACAAAACACCTAGAATTATTATTTTGTTTGTTTATTTGTTTTGTTTTGTTATTGTTTGTTTGTTTTTCGAGACAGGGTTTCTCTGTAGTTTTGGTGCCTGTCCTGGATCTTGTTCTGTAGACCAGGCTGGCCTCGAACTCACAGAGATCCACCTGGTGTGTGTGTATGTATACACTCACTGACCCATGCATGTCAAAGCCAGAGGACAACTTCTCTCCTTCCACCTTGAGTTCCAGGAATCAAAACTTGGGTCCTGGGCTTGCTGGGCAGGCACTTTTAAATGAACCATCTCACTTGCTCCTTTTCATTTTTTTTTTTTTTTGCATACTAATAGTAAGAAGTAGATTCTAACTGCGATATGAAACATGTTTTAATTTCAAAGTGCTTTTAAATATTTCTTAACGCTGGTGATTTGCGATGGGGAAATACAAGTTATGTAATAGGGGAAAGACCGTGGGCTTTAAGCAGAACACATCAAGATGCAGCCTCTCAGAAGCCGTGTTTTCCTCACCGGTGTGAGAGGGACAGTATTCAATCCACGGAGTTGTTGAGAGGATTCGGTGAGATTCGTAAATGGAAAAAACTCCAGCGCAGTATCTGCCGTGTAACTATTCAGAGCAACTCAGTGATTGCAACAAAATATCTTTTGAGTGCAGGGTACACTAATGAGTTCTCAGGCTTTGAAGGGCTGTCTTACTACTTTGTAATGCCAATGTCATCAGCTAGTCACTCTTCCTACATCCTTCAAAAAACCGTTACCAAGGGAACTCTGTAAGCTTCTGTAATCTACAGAAAGCACATACCAAATTACCTGGAGAAAAGGCACCAGCAGGTTGGGGATCCAGCTCACTGTCAGGACACTTGATGCATGAAGCCTTGGGTTTATCCCTGGTGCCCTGGAACAGAGAGAAAGAAAAAGGGAGAGGAGGGGTATGAGGTAGAGAGAGAGAGAGAGAGAGAGAGAGAGAGAGAGAGAGAGAGAGAGAGAGAGAGAGAATGAGAATGCTCAGGAGACTCCGTCTGCTCTTGAATATGCTTCAGGTGGGGATGTTCAAGGTCCACCCAGAGATCCCAGAGTCCATGTCTGCTGAGGCCAAGGCATTCATACTGAAGTGTTTTGAACCGGACCCTGACAAGAGAGCCTGTGCTAATGACTTGCTTATTGATGAGTTCTTAAAAGTTTCCAGCAAAAAGAAAAAGACACAACCCAAGCTTTCAGGTATGTTGTTATGAGAAGAGGGTGTGGGGCCGACTCTAAATCTTAAGTTTTTAAAAGGAAAAATGTCTCCCTAAGTAAGCACCTGTTTGCAGCATCCCTGGAAATTGGTATAAACAGCATATTGTCCTTGGCATTGGGTTCTGTATCCGGAAGTCATGGTAACTGTCAGTTTCAAAAATGCTAGGACCTGGTGCGTGATGATCCTCCATCACATAGATTATAGTTACTGTACCAGGCTCTGGTACATTCTAGCATTGGGAATTTCACAATGTGAAAGAGGTAAACTGAGTCCTTCAGAGTTGAAACTCCAGGTTGCTACAGGCTGTAACAAGACTGTTAAATTTTCAAACATCTGGGTAACATGACCTTTTACTTGTAGGCAGTAGAAAATACCTGCCACCTCTCGGAGAATATATTTCTGAATAAATACCAAAAATAGAAGGAAAGAAAGGATGAAATAAGGAAGATAGGTGGACTGGTTAATTAAAACTTAAGTATAAATTATAAGTATAAAACTTAAGTATAAATTATAAGTATAAAACTTAAGTATAAATTATAAGTATAAAACTTAAGTATAAATTATAAGTGAATTTTTGTTGGTAATTCCATAATTTACTTAAAGGAGAAAAACCAGGTATAGGAACCATTAGTCCTTGGCATTTGGATATTTATACTGGATAAGGACAGACAGATGAATATTTGGAAATGACATTGCTCCCATTTCAAACATTCACTTCTTGTTGACTTCCTAGTTTAACAATAAAACCATGTGTGCTTATGCTCTTCACTTTTTTCTTTTTCTCTGCAGCTCTCTCGACCGGATCAAATGGTGAGTTGTTTTTTGTTTTGGTTTTTGTTTTTTTTTTTTTTTACCATTCCCACTGGGCTGAGAACTGGCAAATTGCGATACGCTCCATACTTCCCATGGCAGCCTCCCCTTCGCCCTTCATTTTACTTGGGAGCCTTCTGAGCACGAAGGATTCATGCAGCTGTGAGCCTGGCTCAGCTCCTTGCTGCAGAAACACCCCCTCCTCCATGAAGTAGTCCTGGATTATTGCCCTGAGGGCAGTGTGGTAACTGTGTTTGAAGTCATCGGTCGGGGTGAAGTCTGTGTCTTCTTTCCTAGGAACCAGTTGGCTACTCACGGCTTCTTGGGGAAGGTCAATATCGTCTACCTTCTTCTGGCATCTTTGGACAGTACATGTGCTCTAGTGGGCCGAGAGCTGTAGTTCTGTTCCCTTGGGTCAGCTTTTGCAAATCATAACCAAGAAGTGGAGTTTGCTCTCAAGTCAAAGAGAGCATCTCAAAGAACAGTAAAGAAAGGAACGTGGCTGTGGATGAGTGGTGGTTGGAAGTAAACATGGCTTCAGGGTCCCTTGGGTCAGGAGGTCAGCATGGGTGGGTCTTTGCAGCTTGTTCGGTGCCTCAAAGCCTAGAGCAGAGGCCCATCTTTAGGCTGTCCCTGGCTCAGTCACTCCAGTTTCTCTTCTGTGGTTCTGAGTTGGGGTTGGGCTCTCCGATGCCTAGAGACCGGCTTACGGTGATACCTCCTTTCTCCACAGGCGTCCTGGGATGTAGGAAGCAGCCCCTGCATTTTCACCAGGTAGACCCTGCAACGCTGCTTGGCTTTCTGGGCAGCCTGCTTTGCACAGAAGTCAGTTTTTTGTTTTTGTTTTTTGGTTTTGTTTTTTTTTTTTTTTTTTGGGTTTTTAAAAACGCCAAAAAAAAAAAAAAAAAAAAAAAAAAAGCTCACTTGTTTTGGCTTGTCACTCTGTGCTGTGCTGGTAATGATCCCTACTTCCCAGATTTGATTCTGAGACTAAAATAATGTCTTGAAAGAGCCTTGGAGCTATGCCCAGCCGCTCAGTCTGGCATTGTTTGGTGGCTTCCACATGCCATGGTTTTCATTCATTCACGGGAACCATGCCCGTTGCACATAGGTAAACTTCTGTGAATTCAACTGGGCTCGCTTAAGGAGCTGTACTACCCACAGCCTTCTCAGTGAGCATGCGCCTCAGACTGAGCGTGGAGATGGAAGGTCACCTCTGCGGCTCAGCTGTGGCTCCCGCGTTCTCTCCCTCTGCGTTTCATCGTAATTCTGCAGGAATTTAGGCTCTGCCCTAGCTTTCTAGTCTAACTCTAGTTACGACATTATAAATTCTTAAGACATTTGGAGAGTCAGTGGATGAGTGTTGGGGTCAGGGCGGGGTTCCCTTGTTGACGGAGTGGCCTTGAACGTTTCCAATGTGGTTGTGAGAATGAAATGAGACCACGTGTGACGAATACGAGTTCTTTAAAGGCTGTTGTGGTTGCTCTTACTGCCGCTCTCCTTTGCTTGCCCAGGCCTCCTCTGCTCAGCAACCCCCCCCATGGCTTGTTGAGAGTGGTGGCCCCCAGCCTGCAGGCCCCCCTGTTCTTTACCTCAGGACCCTCCTGATTCTCCAGTTAAAACCTCCTCAGACCTCCTGAATTCTCTGAGTTCTCCCTCCCGGAGATTATCTACCCCTTCTACTTGATCAAGATTGTGGACCTCAAAGGAAGGGGGCCTCCCGTAAATCCCCAAGGAGATTGTTGAGGCTCTCAGCTGCACAGATGTCAAGGCTCACCAACACTTACCTCTCCTCCTTAGTTAGCAAGATACGTGTGCTAACCTTAACCAGGAGCAAAAGTGCCGTCTCACTGTTCTCTGGAGTTCCTGAGACCTGTATGCCTCCTGCCAATAAATCTGTGACCATGACCTGGGTTTCTAGATGATAGACGGCCAGATGCCTCTTTCCTCAAGGGTATTTTATAGACCATATACCTGTTTCTGTCTAGAGCACGAACACTCCCCTTCCAGGAAGCCTCTACCCTCAGAACCGTGGAGGCTCGGCACTGTTGGTGGTTAGCATGCACGCAGAAGGGACAAAGCGGGACATGGTGGTTGGGCTCAGATCCCAAAGGGCTCTTCACAAAATACTAAAGAATTAACAAAGACAGCAGAGAACCAGGAAGAGAGCTTGATCTGGGATGGTGTCACCAACCAGCAGCAGGTCCATAATTCTGTAACACCAGAGAGGTCCTGAGTCTTCATTGTCTAGCACATTAGCCACTAGACCAAATGTCTGCCCCACATTCAAACACAGTGCCTGTGGCTGAGGCACTGGTCTTTATTTTATTTAAATATTAATGTAAATAATCATCCGGGGTTTCTAGCTACCGTTTTGGATGGTGAAACCGTTCATCATTCTCATAGCTGAGTGGAGGATGGTTTACTTATTAGCACGGGTTCAATAATGGTTAGCATGAGGAGAGTTAGAGGTGGATGCCTGTACGGATATGTAAATAGCATAGACATCCATTCGGTTTTGGAGGACAGAAACTTTAGGGGGCATTCAGATTTCTCATCTTAACCCCTTATTCAGTCTGGCACTAAGTGCTGGTGGCTAGCCAGCAAATAGTCTAGGATAAGGCTGGGCTTAACGAGAGAAGCAATGTAGAACCAGGTTCACGGATTGATTGCCTCAGGCTGAGGATGAGCCAGGACTGCAGGTGGGCTCCACAGAAGTCCTTTTCACCCTAAGATGAATGACAGGCCCTGGGTTCCACCCTTAAACATGTACACTTCTACCCCATTTAGAAAATCCTTTCAGATTTAGGCCTCCTTTTAGGCAACCAGTATCCATAGCAACCTTAAAATTCACAGGACACAAGCTTTCCCATTGCTGGCTACCCGAGCTACATGATGAGACCAGAGAGGTTAAAAAAACAGAAAAAAAAAAAACTGGACAACTTAAGGCCTTGCTCCCTCTCTGTACACATGCACGCGCATCCCATAAATACACTTACAGAAACACAGGATAGGGGTGCTTTCCTGGTAGTGCAAACAGTACTGATCTGTTCTTTCTCAAGACATCAGTTCTGTTTAGAAATACAAGTGACCATAGTGTTGGTTCCTTCTTCATTGGGGAAGAATAGAGTCTTACTGACTGATACATTTACACCTGCCTGGGCTGGCCAGAACTTGGCATCCTCCTGCCTCGGTATCTCAAGTCCTGAGATTACCATATGTGGCACCAGTACCCAGCTCAATGAAGTTCTCACCAAAGCTCTTTTGCTACCTAATGAATATCTGCTTGTGGAAAACGTTTTGGTAATGTTTTGCCGACCATAAAAATATCCAGGGGCTCTTCTAGTCTGCTTTCTGTTGCTGTGGTGAACACCAACAGCAACTGGGGAAGAGTTTATTTGGCTTACTAGTGACAGTCCATCACAGACAGAAGCCAAGGCAGGAGTTGAAGCAGAGGCCATGGAGGACTGATGCTTACTGACTTGCTCAGTTTCCTTTCTTATAGGCAGGCACATCTGCCTAGGGATGGTACCCTCTACAGTGGGCTGGGTCTTCCTCCCTCGATTAGCAATTAAGAATATGCCTCACAGACATGGTACTTGGCCGATCCGACTTAGGTCATTCTTCAGCTGAGGTTCCCTCTTGCTAGGCCACTTTAGGTTTGTGTCAAGTGGACAGCGGCAGCCAACCATGACATGGAACTGCGGAGTCAGCTCAGTCCGTATAGTGCTTGGCAAAACACACATTTAAAAAAAAATGTCAGGCAGGCATAGCAGTGCACACCTGTGGTCCCAACACCGGAGAGGCAGGGACAGGGGGATCCCATGGGGTTTGATGGTCTACCAGGTGAGTTCCAGGCCAGTGAGAGACCCTGTGTTTAAAAATAAAATAAGTTATAAACATTGCCCGAGAAACAATACTGGAGTTTGTCCTTTGGGCCCTATACATATGCACAAACACATGTATACACATCTGCAAACACACATACACCTGCATGCACATACAAAATGCTTGTTTATTGTAGAAAATTTGGAAAGTATTTCACCCTAAATCATATCTTCTAGAAGGAACTACCATTAATATTATGGCATAGTTTCATATATTTTTTTTGTTATATGTGTAACATGCAATATTTACTCACACACACACACACACACACACACACACACACACACACACACGTACTTATGTATGTACAGTCCAGAATCTAAAAGTACCCAGACAACCTGAAGGCAGAATAAAGATCCATTGTTGGTTGATTTAATTGTCAACTGGACATGATCCAGAACTTCCTGGGAAGAGAGTCTTAGTGAGGGATTACCTGGAACAGTTTGGCCATTGGGCACATCTGCAGGAGACTGTCTTGATTGAGATGATTAAGGTGTGAAGACCCACCCTTTGTGAGCATCATTCCTTGGGTCATGGGCAGCCATGGCTTCCCTGAATTGATGGATTTTAATCTTGAATTCTAAATTAAGATGAACCCGTTCTTACCTAGGCTAGTTTTGCCAGGATTTTTCTTTCCCCATAACAACAGCTTTCTGGCTTCCAGATGCTTGTGAACCAGAAAGAAGAGTGAGGGATCACAGATGTGTGCGTTTGTGCAGTGGTCCATGGCCAACACCCCTGTTAATGACTGCTGACTTGCATAGCGGTGAACCGTGGGAGAGGGCCACCACTGACTGATCAAATACTGTCTTTGAGACTCGGGTGATCTCAGCTCAACCCAGCTTAAGAGAAATTAAGTGAAAAGAGGTTTCCAAGCAACCGCAGATTCTTATTTTATAACTTTACACTTGCCTTTTTTAGTAAGAGATGTTTGTAGTGTTGAGACATGAAAGATGTTTCTGGCAAAAATTACTGTCTTTAAAACCAGTGCAGAACGAAATGCAGGGAGCTCCTATTTTGCTATCTTAGTCTCCACCAAAATAAAGCAGAAACCGCCCCCTGTTTATCATGGAATTGGGATCTGGCAACTATAAATGGCCTAAGAGGTCACTTGGTCCCTCGGTTTCCAAAATTTTGTTGGCAAAGAATGCTTTTTCTTGTGCCTCCTCAAGCTGCCGTGGCATGTGGCTGTCAGCATACTTGTCTTAGGTAAAGTAGGCTTTACCTAACCTGTTGCTTAGACCCATAACATCCCATTCCTTCCCGCTTCAAAGGAAGCCACAGATGCTAAGGTGAACCTGCACACCTGTGAGGATACAGCCTAAAGTTGTACATCTCATCGCTGTTTCCAGATGTGGGAACCGAGACCTGTAAATGTCAATGGAAGTCATCCATTAAAATAGGATTAGAACCCAGGACCCGCTGAGCCTGCAGCCTGGTTTTTCCACCCCGGGAGACATTCCTTGCAGAGTTCAAGAGGCCCTTTTCTGACTGAGCCCTTCCTTACCCACTTACTTATGTTGTACTGAGTAAGGCAGGGATCGTGATCACATGACCAGCTTCTTTCAGAGCACGATTCATCCACTCACTGCCATGATGAAGGATACTGGTCTCTTTCACAGATCTGCCAGTATGTGAGAAGTTTTTAAAGCATCTGCTACCTTCTCTCTCTTCTGCCACAGAATATCTTAGAAGTATCTCCCTGCCGGTCCCTGTCCTGGTGGAAGACACCAGCAGCAGCAGCGAGTATGGTTCTGTTTCTCCTGACACGGAGCTGAAGGTGGACCCCTTCTCCTTCAAAACCAGAGCCAAGTCCTGCGGAGAGAAGGATGGGAAAGGGATGCGGACACTCTTCTTGGGGTAAAGAGCTGACTTCTTTGTGTGGGGGTACCCTGTAAATGGGTCGCTTCGGGAAGGCAACCCTGGCTTACGCTGCACCCGTTATTACAGCATTCCAGACGAAAACTTCGAAGATCACAGCGCGCCGCCTTCCCCCGAGGAGAAAGACTCCGGCTTCTTTATGCTGAGAAAGGACAGCGAGCGACGGGCGACCCTCCACAGGATCCTGACAGAAGACCAGGACAAGGTTGTGCGGAACCTGATGGAGTCTCTGGCCCAGGTAAAGCATGGCGGGCACTTCCCTCCCCGGAGATTGACACCGTTTTTTTGTAAATTTAATTTGATTTTTTTTTTTTAAGATAGACTTGTACTGTGTTGCCCAGGCTAGGCTCAGGCTATCCTACTCTATCTCCTGATTAGGTGGGATGCAGGTACATGCCACTGTACCCTGGGCAGACTCTGCAGATGTTTGCCTGTGTCCTCACGACATGGGGTTGTAGCAGATGCTCTGAAGTGTGAGGAGCCTGTAGGACTCTGAATGATAAGACACACCTGCGTCCTGGGTGTCCTAGCACCTGAGAGGCTGAGGCCGGAGAATGGTGCCTTCTAGGCCACCCTGGGCTGCACAAGGTGACCTTGTTTAAAAAATAACAATTAAAAAAAAAAAAAAAAACTCGAGCCAGGCGGTGGTGGCGCACGCCTTTAATCCCGGCACTCGGGAGGCAGAGGCAGGCAGATCTCTGTGAGTTCGAGGCCAGCCTGGGCTACCAAGTGAGTTCCAGGAAAGGCGCAAAGCTACACAGAGAAACCCCGTCTCGAAAAAACCAAAAAAAAAAAAAAAACTCCTCTAGGGTAAACAAACAAAAAAACCTTAAATGTAGAAACTGTATTTGTGAATATTAATTATTGTATGTTGAAAGCAATGTTATTGTTATTTACCCTTTTTTCTTGCTTGTTGCTCTCCATTCCCATTCCATCCTTCCCTCCTTCCTCCGTCCTTCCCCTGGCCATTCCTCCCTCCTTCCTTCCTCCCCATCCTCTTCCCCTCCCTCCCTCCTCCCTCACCTCTTCCCCTCTTGCTTCCTTCCTGTTCTTGTATTTTTTGAGAGAGGAACTGATGGTATTAAGGTCTTTACAGCCCTGATTGAAACAGTGAAATGTCAAGACTAATAGACCCACAGCGACCGTGTATGTACTGTTTTGTTAACTAGTTAGTGTGCGTAACTCCGTGGCCATGCGTGCATACACCACTTGGATGGCACAAGCAGGTTCTCACGTTCATGAACTTCCACCTAGTCCCAACACGCCTCTTTTGCTCTTGGTTCATTTGTTCATGCACACAGTCAACAAACAAGGATTAAGCCACGTGAATTGCTGATTTTGATGTTAGCCCGAGGCTGCCTGTCAGCTGCTTCTCTGGTCACTGGGAGCATCAGTGGGTATCACGGACCCCTGGCTTATGGGGTCACTGTATTCACCCGGGGTGGGCGTGGGGTTGGCAGCAATGAGCAACTGTGTGGTATGTTACAATGCCTGTGTGCAAAAAATAAAAAATAAAAAATTTAAATTAAAAAAGGAAGGAAGGAAGGAAGGAAGGAAGGAAGGAAGAAAGAAAGAAAGAAAGAAAGAAAGAAACAAACAAACAAAGAAGAAAAGAAAAGGAAAAGAAAAGGGAAAGAAAAGGGAAAGAAAAGGGAAAGAAAAGGGAAAGAAAAAAACGAAACGAAACTATTTTCCCTGTTACATTGGCTTGCTAGGACCACCATAACAAAATGCTACAATCCAGGTGTCTTATTCAGCAGAAATTTGTTTGCTCACAGTTCTGGAGATTTGCAGTCCAAGGTCAGGATGTGGGCACATTTACTGTCTTCTGAGGACTGTCCCCTAGGTTGCTGATGGCTGTCTTCTCCCTGTACCCCGATATGCCCTTCTCTCTGCATGGGTACCCCAGTGTCTCTCCCATATGTTATAAAGACCCCAGTCCACGTGGATTAAAGCTCCGTCCTTATGACCTGCTTTAACCCTAGTTTAAACCTTTAGAGGTCTCTCCCAAACATCTCCCTAAGGAGGTAAGCCTTACGTATATGTTAGCGGCAGGGGCCACAGTTCCCCTCCTGGGGAGATACTTTCCTGGCATTCTGTCTACAGACACAAGGAAACTTTTCCTCTCCGTATATACACTAGAGAAAATAGGAGTCCCAGCACCGTAGGCCACAGCTCAGCCCTCGTGTGAACGCAAGCTTTCCTCCCATAGATAGTGAATCCTCAACATGAGACGTGTCATCCTCCCTTACTCCTGTGACCATCAGAGACCCGACCTCCTGCCCTCCCTAATCTGTGTAAACTGCTCATGGCTGTGGTTCCCGTGGACATAGCTTCTTTCCTCCTTAGGTCCTGGGGAAATGGCTGCAAAGACGGTAGAGGGGTGGACCAGACAGTTAACATGTCTCAGTCCAACAGTTGGCCTGTTCTTGTCTCTCATCAGGAGAGACGTGGAGCCAGGCTCTCTTTCCTGGCTCTTACTGTTCAGCTCCAGCTGTATCTTGAGAGCCCCACTAGGCTTCCGTGCTGTCCCTTGAGTCTGAACATTCTGTCACCATAGGAATTCCCTAATATCCACCTTTTGGGTCCCGTAAGAAGAGCGATGTGTGTGCCAATAATCTGGCTACCAGGAGGGCTTAAGTGATGCCTCCTGTACTTTCAGAGGGACACCTCATGTGGTCCTAGTGGAAAGCTGTCTCAAGCAGTGACCCTAAGGCCCAGGCAACAGGTGTTCCGGCGTGAGAGGCAGCCAGACCTCTAGGTAGGAGGATAGGGTCATTGTCAAGGATGCCGGATGTGTCCATGGGGGCCATTCAAGAGCTGAGAGTAGGGCAGACTGGAATAGGGAAAGCCAAGTTAGATGGAGAGAGCAGGTGCATGATTGGCGTTCATTCAGTCATTCAGCAAACACTGCACATCTACTAAATGCCAGCTCTGTTCCAAGGGCAGGGGATACAACAGAAAACAAACTATAACTCGGTAAGTCACTGAAGTTGGAATTCTGATAGAAAAAGAAGAAAAAAAAACTGGTAGCTGTTTATTAGATGTACCATAATCATAACAAACAGTTCCTCTGGCTATTATTCGTGTGTGTGCGCATTCAGTCCTCGGGATGCCGGTACTAAAGGGTTGTCCTATTAACAGCCCCCTTTTCCAGACATGCCTAGAACTCCAGCAGAGGTGGAGCATCCTGGGAGTTTGGGGTTAGCTAGCCTAGCAGAAAGAGCGAGCTTTAAGTTCAGTGAGACACCTTGTCTTGAGGTAATATAAGGCAGAGAGGGATAGAGGAAAATACCCAATATCTACGTGTAGCCTTGACATGTGTGTATATCTGCATATCTCTCTCTCTCTCTCTCTCTCTCTCTCTCTCTCTCTCTCTCTCTCT
>CABHPH010143180.1:0-33930 GCA_902168325.1 Peromyscus nudipes
TGAGCTGTATAAGAAAACTACTTGAGCAAGCCAGAGAGAGAGCCAGCAAGCAGCATTCCTCCATGGTTCTGCCTCCAGTTCCTACCTTGAGTTCCTGCCCTGACTTCCCTTAAGGATAGACTACGACTTGAAAGTGTAAGCTGAAATAAATTCCTTCCTACTAAAGTTGCTATTGGTCATGGTGTTTATAGCAACAACAGAAATCATAGCCTAAAACTGTTGATCAAAGCAGTGTTTCTCAAACTCTGTTTACCAGACCAGACTCTTGTCAGAGGTTCTGCTTGTCTGTGAATTTAGGAAATTCATATTATGAAGCTTAATATTAAAATTAAGGTATAATATTGTCCTAGTTGGCTTTCTATTGCTGGGATAAAACACTGGCCAAAATCAATTTAGGAAGGAAAGAACTTATTTCACCTTAAACTCTTGATCACAGTCCATCAGTGAAGGAAGTCAGGACAGGAACTCAAGGCAGGAACCTGGAGGCAGGAACTGAAACAGAAGCTATAGAGCAATGCTGCTTACTGGATTGCTCCCCATGGATTACTCAGCTTGGTTGTTTGTTTGTTTATATGACCCAGGCCTACCTGCAGATGCATAGCACCCCCCACAATGGGCTAGGCTTTCCCACATTAATCATTAATCAAGAAAATGCCCCCAAAGACTTGCCAACAGGCCAAACTGATGAAGGCGTTTTCTAGTTAAGGTTCCTCTTCTCAAATGACTATAGCTTGTGTCAAGTTGGCAAAAAAAAAAAGTGAGTTGCACAAATATGTCTCTAAAAAGTCCTACAGGAAAGATACCTGTTTAACATTGCTGAGTCAAGTGTGTTATAAAATATTTTACTTCAGCTCACCCCTCACTAGATACCTATTTACATTAAGAAAAGCTCATGAGTTATGTTTTACGTAAGAAATGCATGTTGGGTGTCACTACTGTTTATAACTTAATCATATGCTTAAGGAGTCTGCCGAAAACTATGTTTATATTTTTAATATTTATTTATTTATATATTTTATGAGAATGAGTACCTTGCCTATATGTATGTCTATGTACCACATGCATGCCTGGTGCCCCGGGAAGCCAGAAGAGGGCATCAAATCTTCTGGAACTGGAATTATAAGTGGTTCTTAGCCACCATATGGGCACTGGGAATTGAACCTGGTTCCCCTGGAAGACCAGCCAGTGCTCTTAACCACTGAATTGTCTCTCCAGCCCTGGGAAGCATGTTTCTTAAAGAATGGAGATGGGATCCCTTTTATAACAACTCCAAAATGTTGTCATTCAAACTCTGGTTGGTCAGTTTCTGCCACAGGAAACTCACTCCTCTAAAAAGCAAACCAATTCATCTGAATGACTTCACTATTAGGAGACCTTTATGCTAAGTCCAAATGGTCCTTCCCCCAATACTCCAGGTAACACTTGCCTAAAATCTACCTTCAGCACCGTGCCAAGGAAATGAGCCACTGCTCATTCACACATGACTCTTGTAACAGTAGGCTTGTAAGTCTACCTCTCTGCTACAACCTAAAGCTTCAAGTATGTCTGATTGAGAACTACAGAGTCCTGTAGCATAAGGATTTTTTTGAAGATCGTCTAATCCACCCTTCTGTGCATTTGGTATGTTGTTACTTGTTCATGTGTGTGCACATGAGGGGCATGCTTGTCCGAGAACAATCTCAGGATCTATCTGCTTTGTTTTTGAGACAGGGTCTCCCATTAGCCTGGAGTTCATCAAGTAAGATAGCCAGGTAGGTCAACGAGCCTGTCTCCACCATTGAGGGCTAGGATTACAAGTGTGTACTAAACTACCACACCTGGCTTTTGCACATAGTTTCTAAGGCTCAAACTCAGATCCTTATCCGGACATGGCAATGACTTTACTGGCAGACCTATCTCCCCACTCCTCTATTACTCTTATATTTCATTTAATTTTATTATTTTATTCAGAGGGGTGAGGCAGGACCTCACTCTATAGCTCAGGCTGACTTGGCACATATCATTCTCCTGTTTTAACTGTGTAAGTACTGGGATTAGAGGTATGAACCATTATGAAAAGCTTCACTCATTGAAATAAATCATGTCTAAGAGTAAGCAAATGACTTGCAAGATCAGACAGGCAAGAAAAGCATCGCGTGCAAGACTGACTTTGAATATAGCATGGTTTGGGTGTTTTCTTTCCTCCCCAGGAATCCTTGAATGTTTGAGGTTTGTGTCTAACCCCTCAGGTTCCCATAACCTTCTCTCTTGTACCCTTGTCAGATGCCACACTGGGAGCTAGATGAGTCAGAGAGCACACCCAGCGTGGGGAGTTTTGTGTTCCAGTATCTCTCCTCCTGGAGTGGCCAAGCTGGGGCTGTTCTTCACCCCACGCTGCCTCCTCTCCACCACTGCCATCTGCACCTCCTTCCCAGGGATCACCATCTGCTTTCCTGATACCACTCAGCCGCCCCCAGCTCTTTGCTCTGCTTCCGAGCCCACTCCTTAAACCACTCTCCCTGTAACTTGTGCCTTTCTCTTCCCACAATCTTCATTCATTCTGTCTTCCCCTCTGCAGTCCACAGTGTGTGTGCCAAAAATTTCCCTGAATTCTCACATTCTTTCAAGCCAGACCTCTCCTCATCTGGAAATTCTTCAGGACGCCGTTGCTATCTTACCACTAAGTCATGTATGTTTGCTGACCAAATCATTGAAACTCTTTCTGCCCTTTTTCTATACCAACCTGGGCACTTGCATTCTGAAATATTGCTACTTCTGTCCATTGCATCCTCTTCTTACAGGAAGTCCTTTCCCACGAGGCAGCAAGGGCTGAAACATCGTAGATGTTAGGGGAATGAAGAGTGGTACTAGGTCACTGTAACATCTCTGTAAGTGAAAGATGACAGCCATCCCTCATTACAGAAGTCCGCACCTCAGGGAACTGGGGAGATGACTCAGTTGGTAAAATTCTTGCAATGCAAGCGTGAGGACCTGAATTCAGAATCTGAGTACCCATGTAAAAATCTAAGTGCAGCAGTGTGTGTCTATAACCTCTGTGCTGGGAGTCAGAAACAGGCAGATCCCTGAAGCTCATTAGCCAGCCAGTCAAGCCAAATTGGTAAGGTTCCAGGTTCAATAAGAGATCTTGCCTCAAAAATTAAGGCAGAATTCAGACATGGTAACATTTATCTTTAATTTCAGCATTCAGAAAGTACCTGCACTCACACATCCACATGCACATATACATATATCACAAAGAAAGGTGAAAAGGTATCGATAACATCTTTAATATTTGTTCAGTACCTAAAACATGCAAACAGTAAGTAAAATAAAAAAGACTTGAGCACTTATGAAGCTAGTGAGAATTTCCACTTCACTGGCCTCTACTCTGCCTCATGCACTTGACACATGTTACCTCATTTAATACTAAGAATAACTCTTGAAGCTGGAAAAGAAGTGTGGAGAAGGGATTCAAACCTAAGGCTTTTTGACTTCTTAATTTATTCATTTCCTTTTCCATCCCATACAATTGAAGGTATCTACCAAAGGTGACCAGCCCTACGTCCGTCAAGACCTGATTTTATTTCATAGATATGAGTTTCATTTCCCTACTTTTCCCCTTTCCTCACATATAATCCATCCAGTCTCAGACCATGCCTTTCATGCTTTTGTTCCCTTTAGAAGCCCTTCTTCCCATTTTCTACTACCCATTGGATGAAGAAGTGGTTATTTCAGACACCAGAAGACAGAAAGTTTTACTCTAAAGTCTGCCCTCTAGGCAAACCAGAGTCCTATGTGAAGGATGATGATGAGGGACAGAGTCCAGCGATTAATGCCCATGCACACTGATAGTGAAAATAGATTTTAGGCAATTGTTGACTAAAGAAACCTCAAAATATGAAAATCTGGCATGTAACTATGGGGACAAGAGAATCAACCTCTTTCCCCACCAAATGCTCTGATGCATCTGCTTCCAAACTGGGAATTAACTGACTCCAGTCTTTACTTTGCAGCCTCTGGTAAATGAGGAAGTTGGCACTATTATGTCAAAAAGCATGAGAGAAAATAATCAGGAAGTCTATAACATTGATTAATATGCTGGAGATGGGTGAGTTCTATACAGTAGGGATCTGGAAAGGGGGCAGGATGTTCTTCTGATTTCCTAGAGAAGTCAAGGGAAATAGACAACAAGCCCATGGGTCAGGTGGACTGCCTCACTCTCCTTAAGCATAACCATCTTCCTTCATTTCTACCCCCAATACAAGATAGCATCCAGAACAACTTGCAGTGAGAAATGCAAGACTCACAGATATACAGCAAGACTTCCTTGCTTTGGCTTCTAAGAACCAGTAGCCTTTACAAACTGGCTACTGGTTCTTAGAAGCCAAAGCGAGGATGTGTCCCCCATCCACAACTCTTTTCACAAGCCACATGATGGATTTCTTCCCTCCGTATTTGCTCTTACAAATCTATCTGTTAACTCCCTCCTTCAGTGTTAATTTTCCTTTAAGAATTTATCAAGGCATGCTTCAATGTGGATTCACTTATTGATCATAGCAGTCAGAGGGAAATTAGCAGTGGATACGAGACAAAGTTCCTGCTTATATGCTTTACATCTAGAGTTAATGATAGACACCAAACAGCGCACATAAACAAGACACATTTTCAAATACTGGTAGCTACTATGAAAAAACAAAACCATAGGATGTGATGGAAGAATGACCCACTTCACGGTGTATAGTCAAAGGAGACATACTGGAAACTATTGATCTAAATCTTGACTGATCATACATGAATCTTTTTCAACATAATGGAACAAATATTACCGATAAGATTCCAAATAAAGTGTAAATACGATTTCATTAATAAGATGAATATGCGCCACTCTTAGAACTCATTCTGTAAAATGAAGTGAGATACATTTGCTGTAAGGAGGACAGGAAAGTGGGAGAAATCAAGTATAAAATTCACATTTTTGAGCCTCAGGGTACATATAAGCCACTTTTCAGCTTTTAGGGGCACAGTGCTGAAAGGAATGGACTGTGGCAACAGAGTACCTGGCTTCACCATCAACCAGCTGTGAGGCCTTTATAAATTGGAAAACATTACCTAATTTTAAGCCTTTACAAGAGCTACAGGAGTAGTTATACAAGGCAGTGAGTAAAGGTACTTACCATCAAATCTGATGACCTGAGTGTGATTGTCAGGACCCACATGGTAGTGGGAACTGTCTCCTGAAAGTTGTCTGACCATAACACACGCATACCCATGGACCCACACACATGCACACACACACAATGAATAAATAAATTGATTAAGTGTAATTTTAGAAAGTTTTTTACTAGTTACAATAATAGTTTCTCTCTCCAAATGCTGTGATAATTAAATAATTTAACTTATGTAAAGCACTCAGAATAAATCACAGAGCCTAGTAAGTGTGGTATAAGTATTACCATATTCATCCCCAGCTGCAACCCTTCATGAACATTCATGCACATATCAACATCAGGCATTCTCCCAGACCACTCCTCAGGGCAATCAGTGCAGAGACCCCTGTGCAAATTGGATGAGGCAGATCCCAGCATGAAGCTGATTTCGGGCCTGAGCTTGAAGAGGTTTCAGAAAACAGGCAGAGGTAGAGCTGCAGTACATGCAGAATTGTAGAAAATGCTGATCCCTGTAGAACCTCATCAAGACTCCCAGTAAGTTTCAGTACTATAACCACACCCAGTTTATAGAAGTTAGAAAAGGAGCCTCCACACTCTCAAGACATTTTCTCTGATATCTTCTGGGCTAGAACCACTGTCTGAAATCCAATGCTCTCAATAAAAAGATTTCAATATTTTTCAAGAAACACAGCATCTGTTCTGGGTTCACAGTTCATCTGATCCTTGTGAGATTTAATTGTGTCCAACACTAGTACACAGCCTAGCATACTAACAGTGTTTGTGGGATGAATGAATTGTAACTATTTATTTTTGTTTGTGCTTCCAATAAATAATAATACACCCACTGAAACTAATCTAATCACTAAACTTATCTAACTGCTTTCATTCATTTACCACGAGAAACAACAACAACAATAACAATAGTAATAATAACAATAATAATAATAAGAAAATACTCCAAAAGAATCAGTTGGCATCTTATAATAAAACAAAGTGTGAAATCGTCATTGATTTTTAGGTTGGACATCCATACTGTAGGCCTAAACATTCTGCTGCTCTAATTTCATCTCGGCGCACTCATGGGGCAAAATAAAATTTTTTTTAGAACCAGGAGACAATTTCCCCTCAAATTTCCTGGAGCGGTATATTGCCTTCAGCACCACGGAGAGCTCTTGACAGCCACCTTCTCTGCGTCGCCTGTTTCTTCAGCACCGTGGAGAGCTCCCAGGCGCCTCAGCAGGTGGGGAAGACCCAGCCTCCTCCACACTGTGTCACCCAGACTGCATACCGATGACCCCTAGTGAAACCCCATGGCTGCTGCAATTCAAACCCTGATACTCAATAAAAAAGCAGTAAGGCTGGAGAGAATAGGCCCGGAGACAACTGACTGATCCTTCCAGCTACTTTTGTGCCACCTCGGCATTTTTATTTCCCTTCCACCCCTCCCCCACCAGAAGTTAAATATCCAAGTGAATTCAAAAGCTGCAGTCTAAACTGTGATCCGATCAAGTTGGTCACACCAGACAAAATTGATCTTATCTGAATGGTGACTTTATCCATTTTGGAGAACAGAACTCATTACAATAATAAGAAGCGACAGAAATGGGAAGAAGGGCAGTCACAGCAGATATGGGAAAGAATTCACTTTACTATCATTTTGGAGGACTAATTCTAAGCTTCCCTCCAATAAACATCATTTTTCACTCTAGTGGGAGGTCTGGGGTCTGAAATTATTCTAGTTAACTTGCAGAATGCATCTGCCGCCTCTTACCAAGCTCAATGATATTTGTCGGCCTTCTGCATGGGCCACTGAGGATGTATACACACTGGCAATCAGGCAGTGAGATGTGGACGTTTAGGAATGGCTGAAGGTGTATACTACATATCCTGGAGTAACTGCAGAAACCAGAAAAGTAAAAATGGATCATTGCCCAGGTAAGCAGTGTTGGGAAGCAATGGAGATGTGAATAGCAGGCTACAAGTGATCAGGGAAATGGTAGAAGATGAGCTCTTTAGGGAGGGGAGGAGGTAAACACAGACAAAGAGGAAGGAGGGCAAAATAACAACAATGATGTCTGAAAAGTCATATGGAATCATACTTCTAACTACTCATCTAAAATAAACCTACAATACACATAATTATATATATATACTTTAAATGGACTTTTCTCCATTTGGACTGATAATGCTTCCTCCAAGGACCAAACCCAACAAAGATCCAAGACCATCTAACAAAAACCCCCAATATCAGATATGGGAAGCCTTCTTTTTAGTTGTTGGTCAGGGCTGTCTATACAGCCTGCTGCTTTTGCCCTTGCTTGCTCCCTGGAGGTAGAAGGTAAGTTCCTATTGTAAGTGCCATGAGCTTCAGAAACAGGGTCTAGAAATTCCTGAGCTGGAACTGGAGGGAGGAAAGGGAAGAAGGAAATGATGTAATTAAATTATAATCTCAAAAATAAAAGAAAATAGAATGTGAGCCTACAAATATACCCTGTCATAAACTATAGGGTTCTGTAGCTCTACAAAAAAAAAAAAAAAGGAAAGGGAAATGTGTGGAAACAATTACATGTGCTTAAGATAATGGATTATTTCTAAACCTGGCCCCCAGGTCCTTTGCCTACCAGCCAACATAAGTGGGAGGGTTATATAATTATTTGGATTCTTCTCCTTGGAGATACTAAGTATTTCAGGCCACATTTCTTCAGCAACCTCCTCAATGACAGCCACATTGCATTAATCACCTCTTCTGAGTTACTACACACTTTCACACCTCTATGCTTTCACTTACGCTGCCCCCTCATCCCTAAACGCCTTCTTGACTTTTCATCTCCTCCATCTCCTCACCCAACTAAAATCATACTCATGCCTCAAAGCCCAGATCAAAAGCCACCTCCCCCTGATGTCATCTTTGACTTCACTCTAGGGTGACCAATCACGTCTTACCCCGTCTTTATCTTACATCTTTCTATTTCCATGCTCCTATCCAGATGTAGGCTCCTTGAGAGCAAGCTTCTCTTTTTGATGCTTTGGATGTATAGCATCACACTGTACAGTGTCTCACCCATCACAGAATGTTATCATACAGTTTTGAATTGATGAATGATTGAAAAAAATTAACAATGCGAAATGGAAGTCATAACAGTTTTCCACGGTCATCTTTTTAGCTGAAATCTTGAATCACAAGCAACTTGTAAATTGCCTTTACAGATTCAGTTTACCAAATGAGGGAGGGATGAGAAATAGTTACCTAAGCCTCTCGTGTCACTGGCTGAATAGTCCACCACCTACACAGCAGAAGCAATAAAGCTTTTTATTTTTTTCAAATTGGAGAAATCTTAGTAATTCTTTTGCCCCACTACTGGGGTCTGTCCAGAAGATGCCTAGACTCTGGACTCCACCTTTGACCTCATGTTGCTCTCTTACTATTTGCTACCATAAAAACTTATCCAAATTTGACTTCTAACCTTTCCATAATTGTAGTATCACTCTGATTTTTACAAGCCCTGTACACTCTCTGTTGTGTTTTAGAGCCTCAAAACATTTGAATCCTTCAAAGCATTATCCAAGGTGTGGAGCGTGGAGGTGAACACTGTATGTGTATACAGCTGTTTAGACTCAGGTCCATCCCTTGGCATCACTACCCAAAGGTCAATGCACACTCCTATTAGGAACAGAGCATTCCCCAGTTCCTGCAGAAGCAATTATGTATGTTTAAAAGAATGTATTATTTACTAAACTTGATGCCAAAGAAATGCCTCCTTCAGAATTCTTCCACCAGCAAGTGTCAGTTCCCAGCAACTGCATCCTTCCCTTCTTTCACTCTTGGCATTAGGTTTGACCATGAAAAGTAAGTGGAAGTAGATGAGCCTCAAGAGTAATCTGCCTCATTGCCAGGATCCTCTGGGATGAGCTAGCCCTAGGCCTACTTCCCAGCTTCCTGACTTTCTAATTTTGTATATTGTCTCCATGAACCCTCACTCTATCTTGTTCAGTTTCTTTTCAGTTTTCTTGGTTGAATTTGGACAGGTGAATTATGATTTTACCCACCTTGCTCAGCCCACTGGAGTCAATGTTTAGCTTTTCATCTGTCTGTTTCCGGATTTGAGGTGTAAAAAGGAGTGCATCTTCCTGCTGTCCACATCCATGACAAGATGGAGATTGTAGAATTGAGAAGAATAAAAAAGTAACCGCACACTCCCTTAAGTGCAGTGGTCCCATCTCCTGAGTGACCACAGAGTCCCCTGGAATGGCCAGTGTCACTTCTCCCAGATCACACCTCAGTTTTACACTATAGAAGCTCTTCTTGGTGCACTCAAAGGGATGGAGAAAATAGGAAACATAAAACATCCATTTTCCATAAGCTCTAGGACCTACCTGTCTTGAGCCTTAGTTTCCCCATCTATAAAGTAGAAACTCTATTTAGTCAAAGACTAAGATAACTAAAACAGAAGACAGAGAGGCAATATTGGGACAATCTTAGACTTGTGACAAAAACAATATATTTCTTCCTGAGACCTTTGGGGCAGGACTTGAGGGCCACTACAGTTAGTGTGGACTTGAGGCAGGTGAGGGCAGCAGAGGGCCACGAGGAAAAGGGAAGGAGGGGTAGTTTTCAGAATCCTTGGTTCCCAGTGCAGGCATATGAAGCAGTTGGGTTCTCTGATGAGGAAATGTGGAAGAGGGCATGAGCGGAAGTCATGAGGGAGGCACACCTGGGCAGAGAGCGGGCTTCAGAGGAGAACTGATACCACAGAGATAGCATGAGGCCTGAGTGCCCAGACAGAGACCAAAAATCTTGCAGCGATCATGGTTACTTCCTCTGTGGCTTTTTGGGGTCACCTCCCCACAGAAAACCAATGTCTGTCAGCTTCAAACTAGGCAACTCACATGAGAAAAGTTATGTCATGGGGGATGTTTTTAACGTGCAATAATTTGCATCCTTAGCCCAATTGTAAAGGTTCAAGGCTGTCCTGGGCTGATAGTGACCTCATCTTAAAGCCCTTGTTTGGTCTTGACTTGTGTTTGTTTTTAAATCATCCTAGCAACTCTTTGTTTCATTGTCTCCAGCTACAAAATGTACATCTCGGTTTCCTACAGATCCCGAGGAAGATGTAAAGATATCGTCTGGAAATGGCCCAGGTAGTTCAAATACACAAACAAAATGGGAAAACCACTGGGTTCAATTTTGTACCCAGAAGGTATTCTGTGGCTTAAGACTCCACAAAGGAGAGTGATTCATAGCTCAGTTGGCCTATGGAGAACATTCTGTCTACAAGGCAAAAAAATGGAAGCAAGATGAGGTTCGGGGCATGGGTCATGCACACAAAGGACAATGTGGCCTTTGAGGGCAGTGACAATGTCCTCTTCTCTAGATTCCCAATGCTTCTCACAGTGTTTGGTGCATAGCAGTGGACCAGTGGTGCCTAGTGAATGAATGAGTGAGTGAATGAATGAATGAATGAATGGTACTAATGCTCCTTGTGGGCTTCTGTCATGAGGCAATAGGTCATAGACAGTCTCATAGAGAATGTATCTCACATGCAGATTCTGTTTTTACTGGATGAAGGGGAGGGAGGCTGTTGCTGGCTTTTCATATCAAATGTTCTCACAACTGTTGCTCTGAACTCTCTAAGCGGTTTACAAAGAAGTGGGGAGTTCTAGTTTGCTTCGTGACTGTCTCACTCTATCCCTTTCTGAGTCCAGGAAGGCTTTTTGGGAGGGTGAGTTTCCCAAAGCACCCTACAAACCTTGCATTCTTGTCTCCAGAAATTCTGACGGATGACTCAGCTCTTTATCAGTCAGCTGGTATGTCCCTAAGCCTGCTGTCCCAGCCTCACTGTGCTGGCCCCTAATCTCTGCTTCTCCTGCCAGACCCCGACTGCAGCCCCAGTCGTACTGACCCACTTCTACCCTTCTGCAAGTGGTGTGGGTCTCTGGCTGAACTGGAAAGAATGAAAAAAAAAATTCCAGACAGCCATTTGGAATCTTAATGAGACCAAGTCCATTTCATTATGTTGTCGTTTCATATTTCACCGCTTTGACAGTGACGGCACAGGAGGCCTCCAAGGGGCTTTCTGCTTTGCACGCAGGGTGCTGAGTGATGGCAGGGGGAGGAAAGGAGTGGTTGACGGACAGGAGAAATCCATGGCCCCACCATCGATGTCCCTGCCTGTGCCAAAGTCAAAGTGGGAGAGGAGGAGGGCTTTGCTTGGAGCAAAAAGGGCGCTCCAAAAGCAGGAGGCCAGTGAAGGACCTTTGACCAGGTTAAACAGGAGTCAGATCAAAACTGGGCAGGAAGAGAGGAGCCTCCCCCGTCCCCTCCCTGGTAAGCTGCCTCGCATGTTCTCAAATACAAACAGAGCTGGCCTCGGGGCATCGTAGAAATTGCTATTATAAATTCAGATGGTGCACCAGGGGGTGCCTCATTTTCTATTATTGTGGCTGGTCTCGTGAGCCACTCCAGCAATAGGATCTCAAAAGTGCAAGTGCTACCCCCGGGGGCACCGTTAGAAACACATTATTTTAAAACACCTCGATAAAGCATGAGCTCAAACAACTTCATTGAAATAAAGATTAATACAAAGCATGTGCTCCTTGGCCGCCTCCCACCCACACCCCACAGCTCTTACCCTTCTCCTCACACAAACACCTGGGGTCCACCTCCCCAGCCCACCTGCCTTCTCCACAACTCAGGGCTTGACAGGGTATGGGACACAGAGTGGGGGTGACCATCAGAAGAGAAGGAGGGAAAGGCCAGCAGTATAGGATGAAGAAGAAAAGGGACCACTCTCGGGATTCCAGGCGTCGTTGCCAATGAGATGCAGCGGGAAGAGGCCTGGACAAGGAGTCAGGGATGCTGTCTTCTTACCCACGCTCAGCTGCTAACCGGACACTTTAAGGCAGCACAAGCACATGCTTACTCACTCGGGTCAAGTTTTCCACTTCCGTTATGTTTTCCATAAAAGAAACCTCAGTGCCTTCCTGGTGTTCCATTTTGCAAGTTACAGTTGGGCTGGAACAAAGTCAGGCAGGTTGTAGAAAATCTGAAAAGGAAATGACCCTCCCCGAGTGAAAATGTGTATCTCTTTCTCCAGAGTGTGACCCAAGGGAAAGTGCTCCAACTTTCAGCCCATCACGTGGCTGCAGTAGGGTCTTCTCTAGCTCAGGCCAAGGGTACAAGGGAGAGACTCGCTCTCAGAGCAAGCAAGGATTTCAGAAGGCTCACATATTGGGATTTCTCCTGCTATTCCCAGGTAGGCTTCAAAGGGCAGGTAGCACAGCAGAACCGGACAGTGACAAAGACAAACCTAATGACCTGCTCATCAGAAGGGCATAGGGAAAAGGATGCCTCCTCTGATGGGGACCAGTGAGTCATCTCACTAAAATCCATACTCTCCCCTTCCACCAGGGAGCGCTGTCCTGTTCTCAGCCTCCGCTGGCCCATAAGAGAGGATCTTCCCTCTGTAGGTGAAGAGTGAGAGGCCCATGGGGGGCCAGTGAGCTCATCTTGGGCAAGGCTAGACCACAACAGACACTGGCCTCCAATTCAGCCTCTTTCACCAAGACCCAAGTCCTGAATAAAAATATTCAGCGTGGTCCTCATTTAAGCAAAGCCATTCTGCCTATGGAGCCGAGAACAATGAATCAGCAGACAGAAAATAAAATGAAGTATATGCGGCAGAACCAGCCTTTGTCCACCCAGATTCAGAGAGGAGGGGGCTGGGATCCTCCAGGAAACCTCACCCTGGATGCAGCTCATGAGCCAGGAGCAATGGGAGATCTCTGGGGGAGCAGGGCGATGATAGTGAGGGGCTGGCCTGGAGTTAGTAGTGTTGCAATCATGCCCAGAGAAAAAGGGGACTAATTAAAAGTGGAAGACAGCTGCCCCACTGGGTTTTGTATCATTTTCACTTTCTGTTTCTGGAAGGGAAAGAGAATTGTCATAAAAACAACGGAATTGACATCAAATATTTAAATCTAAGATATGGAGGGAAAAGGAAAAATAAGTAAATTGAAATCGAGATTAAAAATAGACTGTACACAAGGCACAGTGCTAGCCTGTGACAAAGGAGCTCTTTCCCCCCACCCCCCTGACTTTGCAAGTAACAGTGTCATGTCATAGCAGCGCTGTGTCCTGGATGTCTCCAACAAGAGGAAAGGGAGGAAGGGGTGCACTTGATCTCTGACAGTGGAGAAGAGAGGTGGCAGACCCAGATCATGGGGCCTGCATGAGTGATGAAGCCTGGCTCTGTGAGCCAGGCTCTGCTTGTCACCCCAGCTCGCCACCTCAGAAATGTACACAACTCACCACTCAGTAACTAGACAGAAGGGCAGAGGGTGGAATGAAATTCAGAAACCTATAGTGTGGGTCAGTCATGCCTCTGCATCCTAAGGTCAGGCATGGCTCAGACGCAACTCTCCAGGGAGAGTCGGGAACACAAGGTTACACCAGAGTTGGTTAAAGACGAGAGAGACCAAAAATTTAGCCAAGTCTTCATTGTCCTTCTGCCTTCGGAAGGAGAGATTAAATGAGCTTGGAGAGACATGCAAACTGCCGAACCTGTGTGACCAGGACTTGGGGCAGGAGGAAGGTGCAGCTGAACAGAGCAAGGAGCCAATCTTGGCGTTCTAGCCAAAGCAAAAACAAAGCTGCATGTTAGGAATGTGGAGTCGGAGAGGTGGTACAGATCATGTAATACAGGGAGGTGTAGAGTCCAGGTGGATGGCAGCACTCTAAGCTGACATCAGTAGGTTTGGAAGGTGGTAGCATGGCTTCTACAGATACCAGTTCAAGTCATAGCCCATAATCTCCTCCACCCCTTTACCATGTGAGGACTGGGAGTCATATCTGCTGGCATTTGTGATGGAATGAGCCAGCCTGGGGTTTCAAGTCTGAGCTGTGGATTCAGAGGATTAAATAAGAATGAGTAGACTACAGATACAGGTATGTCTACAAATGACAAGAGAAAAGATGGGGACATGAAGCCTCAATAACCCTTTATTACTAGAAAGGAAGGATAGACATTTAAGATTGCAGTAGCAGGATGCTGTAGGAGGCTGAGGCCCCTGATCATGGCCACACTTACACAAAAATCGCAAGATCCATGTGGCATTTTAACATTGTTCTCTCTGCTCTCCATCTTACCCTAACCCACAATGTCCACACATACTCTTACCCTCCACCACCCTGTCATCAAGTTAACAAAAGAAACTAGTTAGAAAATAAGAGATAAATTATACATATATATAGAGAGAGTTACAGATAATGTAGCTATAGATTTAGAAAACACACGTATAGCCGCTTAAATGCAATAAAACATCATCTCAAATAACTGTATGGTCCAAAGGGAAGGCAGACACAGAGATTTTTATTCTTTCTCTGGATCATAGCGATCTCTGTGTTATCACAGGGTTCTTATTCCCTATTGGGGGTACAATCTCCTGGTGGGCATACCCCTGGCTGCATGGGGATTACCTGTGTAATATAGGCCTGGTGCGGCACTGCCGAGTCCCATGTCCAGCCAGGACCACATTAGCCTTCCTAAAGGAAGCTGTTTTATTCTAGTCAGGCAGCCAGGCTTTACGGGAGGCTGGCCTCAATTCCAGAGGGTGAATTTTAATCAGACAAAACCAGTATGGCTACTGTGCTCCTCCTGTCAGTGGTCGGTTCGCTGAGGAAAGAGCACATGATGTCATCCCACACATGAAAACTAAAACAGAAAACCTGGGATTATGGGATGCTTTTCCTTCCCTCTCCAAAACAGGTACATGATATGTGGCTATCTTAGTGTGATGCCTCCATCTTGCATCCATCTTGGGACCTTGAAAAGAAACCAACCTAAAAGACGATTCAGGGTTGGCAGAGTAAAAAGGAGATAACATTTTGGAGACGTGTTTAAACATTAGCTATCATTAGAATGTCCACATATCTACACCTGTTGTTCTTAGAAATAATGTCATGTGTTTCCTCATTATTAAGAATGCCTTTGAGTCATATTACTTATAGCTGAAAGCATTCCAATGGAAATGCACGCCATACTGTTATCCTGTTTGAGCCTCGGCCTGTGGTTTTCCTTTCATCCTGGCCTTTTCTCCTCCCTGCTTTTCTCTACCTGGATAGTGATTATTCATCCTTCGGGTTTCAGCACGAGATCTCAGCAGCTCACAACCCTCTCCTCCTGTTCTGGTGTCTGAGACTACCTCTTGTAGAGGGCATTCTAGTGCTCTCTCCAGACGATCCCTAAGCTGAAAGTTCCATGGGGAGTAAGACAATGAAGCTTTTGTTGGCTGCTCTTTCCCTAGCTTAGTACCCAAATGTTTGATTTATTCAAGATGTAATAAGAACGGTTAACACTTACACTGCATTTTATATGAACTCAAGTTCTTTTCCAAATACCTACACACATACACACACACCACACACAGAGTCTCTCTCTCTCCCTCTCTCAGTTTGTGAATGTGTGTGTGTGTGTGTGTGTGTGTGTGAGAGAGAGAGAGAGAGAGAGAGAGAGAGAGAGAGAGAGTCCTTTGCCCAGAATTACACCACTAGACTCTCTAAGGCAGTATTTTTAAGAGATGGTCTCTCCATCAACTGATACAACACTATTACTGAGAAACTATTACACATAAGGCATGGTTCGAGTTGCTAAAAACCTCTTCCTTCAGGGATCTTGCATTTTAATGGAAGGAAGCCATAATAAGTAACTAAACACATGCACAGATGTATCAAAGGGGTAGATGATGGATTTGAGATGTGCATGGGAAGCAAAGCAATATGGTAGACATGTTGGCCACCAAGTTCCTGTATAAAGATTTAAATCATACTCCCTCGTTAATCAATTATATGGTATTTGTACAGCTACTGATCCCCTACAAAACTTAGCCCCACTATTTGCAAAGCTGAAATGGTGTGCGAATAAAATGAGAGACTATTCATAAAGTAACCTTTTGCCCTCTCTGCTACATAATAATAGTATTATAAACACTGGTTAAATTTGGGTTTCCTTAAAGTGTGAGCTCTGTAAAAAAAAAAAATACTGAGAACTAGAGAGCAGTTTGAGAGACTCTATAGAAAACCTAATAGATAAATTATGAGAGGGCAATTTATCTTCTTGAACAAGAGGGATCCCAGGGCCAGCCTGGCTCCTGATTTCTTTTTGCCACAAATATCTACATTCACATCTGTACTTACATCTGCATCTGGATCCAATTCCACCTTCACAGGCACCCCTAATCTGTACTTGCCTACACATTTGTGTCAATATCCGTGTCTACCTCTATATCCATAACTACCTCTAAATCTACATTTCTATCTTCACCTATGCCTAACCTACATCTCCATCCATGTCAACAGCTGCATCTATATCTGAGTGCACATCTACCTCTGTATCCATATCAATTCTAAGGCAAAATAGATTGGCAAGATTAAGGACTGAATTATTAATATCTGTTGTTAAATTCCTATCTAGGATATCAGAGGAGCTGCCAGTGTATGAATTATAAGGCTCTCTCTATGATATCAATAACTTGGAGAATGGCAAAGAGATATCAGTGTAACAGACCCTGATAATGAGAAAGTAAAGTCCTGGGTCTTTCCTAGTGGATTCTGTCTTCTTGTGTTTAATTACTAATGCTTTTTATTTAATGTATTTAAGACTTACTTTTCATGATGGCAATGTACTTAACCAAGACTGCTTTTGAAACCACAGCACACTCACACATACACTCGTCCCATCATTCTGACTGCCTCAGGCAAGCAATGTCAGACATTTACATAAAGTGGATGAGAGCTAACCCCACTTGAACATTCAATAACTAAGGAGCAGTCTTAACAGAGTAACGCCCTGGCCAGATTAAAAGAGGTTCAGGATCCAGCAAAAGATGGCTTTCAAAAAATGTAAGATGTTATCTGGCCACCATGCCACTTAAAACACATAAGCCCCAAAACTAAGGGGTGTGTGTGTGTGTGTGTGTGTGTGTGTGTGTGTATACACACACACACACACACACACACACACACACACACACACGCATGCACACACATACATCCTGCCTTGGAGCTGGAGAGACGAGTCAGCAGTTAAGAGTTTTGCCATAGGACCCAGGTTCAACTCCCAGCACCAACATGACAGCTCACAACAATCTGTAACTCCAGTTCCTGGAGTCTATGCCCTCTTCTGGCCTCCTGGAACACTAGGCACAAACATGGTATACAGATATACATGCATGTGAAACACCCAGAGACATAAACTAATAATAACTGCTTTAGAGTGTGGTTTTATGTTCCTTTAAATACAAAAGTTTTATATCTGAAGAAATAAATTTTCCTTCAGATTTTTCACCTGTGAAATCCATGTTCTTAAGCCATTGATTTACCATGGAGGTTAAAATACCCATGGGTCTCTGCTCTTGGATGTATCACTAAGTCAGATTGATCCACCAAAGAAAAGCAAATTTATCATTTTTCAACTCATAAATTTGCTTGCTTTTCATAAGACACATTAGCCAGCTGACAATGGAAATGCTCAGACTTGGCTCTGTATGATTCTAGCTAATTTCATAAATAAATTTTATCCTTCTATATAAAAAAAATCTGTATCAGTCAGAATGTTTAAAGTAAAGTGCTGTTGGGCCCCCAAGATGGCTTAGTGGTCAAAGGCACTTGCTGTCAATACTGATGCCCTGAGTTTGATCCCCAAGATTCAGATGGTGGGAGGAGACAAGTTGTCTTCTGCCTTCTACACAAATGCCAAAAAAAATGAATATAATTTTTAAAAATTAAAAATTTTCAATTACATATTTATATGTGTATGTATCTGCAAGTGTGTGTGTGTGTGTGTGTGTGTGTGTGTGTGTGCAGGCCAAAAGTCAATGTTGGGTGTCTTTCTCAATCACTCTTCCTTTTTGAGATAGTCTAACCTGGAGATTGACAATTTGACTAGATTGGCCTGGCCAGCAATTCCCAGGGAATCGCTTGTCTCAACCTTTCTAGCATTAAGATTATAGGTGAGCATCATCACGCACAGCTTTTTCATCTGAGTGCTAGAGTTCAAACTCAGGTCCTCAAGAATGCATGGCAGCCAGGCAGTGGTGGCTCATGCCTTTAATCCCAGCACTCGGGAGGCAGAGGCAGATGGATCTCTGTGAGTCGAGGCCAACCTGGTCTACAGAACGAGTTCCAGGACAGCCAAGGCTACACAGAGAAACTCGGTCTCAAAAAACCAAAAAAAAAAAAAAAGGTGTGTGGCAAGTACTTTCTTTACCAACTGAGACTGCACAATACACTTTAAGCAGCCTAAATAACAGTATAAATTTGATACCCCAATTCAATGAGTAGACACACACATGTCAGTGCTTGTAGAACTCTATCATATTTGCAGAGGCACACAAATTGCCAGAAAGATATTCATCAATTTGATGGAGGTCATCTTAGGGCTAAGACTATAGATAATTTTTTGTGTGTATGTTTTCCTGTACCTTCAAAATGTTCTACAAGAGCTTTACATAAAATTTCTGGTCAGAAAAAAAATGCAATAAATATTTCATAAATTTGTTTTTGTTGTGCCACACACCCCGAAGGTAACTTCAGACCAGAAATTGCAATAATGCTTAGCTCAGGCAAGCATCAAAGGATTAAATGCATTGCCTTTACTTTGCTGTTCCAACTTTTGAGGGGCACAACCCTCATTTAGATGTACAACTTCTATTATGTGTGTTTTTGGGTTTTCTTTCAGGATCACTCTCGATTAACTTAAGGTCACACTGTATAATGTCATCCCATCTATGCGGTGCAACTAAGCATTGTAATGAAGACCTTGTAGCATGTGTAGTCACTAACCCCAAAGGACAGAGCCCAAGACAGGCCTGCATTGTGCCAAACGCCATTCTACTACATAAGGTCATGGTCCAGATCGGGGCCTTAGTGAATTTCCTTTGAAAAACTCCACTCCACGTTCAAGAAACCTTTTCAAGGGAGAAGAGGAAAAGGCATGACCTCATCTGAAATGTAATTTCTTGTGCTCTCTACCTACCACAAGATACTCAAGGACATCGGTGAGAAACACAGTGACAATAATAGTGATTGTAATGGCAGGGCAGCCCCAGGGGTTTCAAGTGCTATAAGCAAATGGCAACCTCTGCTCTTTTTTCAGGGACCATGTGGCCACAGACCCAAATTGTTTCATGATATCTCAGTTGATGCTTTCCATCAGGTGGGGTGGCCGAGAAAATGTCCTGAAGCAAGGCCACACTGGCAAGAAAACAATAAGGCTCTTGCAGGAAAGAAAGGAACACTTGGAGTCCCAGCAAGCCATTTTTTTTTTATTTTTATAGGAACCAAATGTTCCTTTTCATAATGTCTCACATTTTCCCAGTTCATGACATCATCTCCAATCTTCCTCATGTGGAATCACCCCCAAAGCTCGATAACAACAACAACAAAAAGTTTTGCATACTGCTGAAAAAGAATAAAAACAAAAAGAAGGAAATGAAAAGTATCATTATTACGAGTTGAGAATGGCCTCTATATTTCCAGCAGATAGGAACTTGGGGTGGCTCGCCTATGAAATGCCACCTAGAAGCATCTCAGATAAGCTGTAAAATCAGAGATGACATAAAGTGGGGAGAGCAGGAACAATCAGAATTTGTCTTCCGATGTAATTGTCTTCGATCTGAACAACATCAACAACAACAAAAACCTGTGGTTCCAGAGAAGCCTGTATAGACAGGAAGAACTAACCAGGAAGAAGCTACCAAACAACTACTACAGCATCATACCTTTATTTTTTGCATTTCAGCTGATAAGGTGAGCCCTAAAGGGGGTGTGTGGCTATGCTATATATAAGTGATCGCTCAATAACTGGATGTAAAAAGAAAGGACTCACAAATTCAGAGAGTACAGACATTTTCTCCATGGAATTTTCCCTTCTCTTCTCATAGCTAATGACTGATAATATAGAGGATGGTACCCAGAGGGATCCCACCCTGGGCTGTTGGGGCTTCACCTAGGTGATGAGCATCATGGGGTCCTCTGTGAGCAATCCATTTCAAGCTGACCTATGTATCAAGATACTTTGACGGAACCTTGGTGCCACTGGGTATCCTCCAGTGTAAGGAGAGCTTCCCCACTGTGGAACAAATGAAACTGTCCTAGACCTCTCCAAAGCAGACTCCTGAAAGATGAAACTGTATGTGTAACAATTGAGATGAGACATGCTTTCCATCAAAGAGCTAATCAATCAGTCACCACCTAAACTCTAAGGAAGAATTTATTCACGATTCTCTGGGCTCCCTGTCTATCTACAAGTCAAGAAAGCAGCATAGAGCTAGCTTGGTAATGATGCAGGAGATGGTAGGAATTTAAACATAGAATGCCACCAACCAATTAATAGTCTCTCGGTGTCATTCTGTGGTGACATAGTACTGGACTCTGGTGGAGGCAAGTGAAAAGAGAGATTCTGATATCTAGAAACTTTATGATCATGTCAGGGGATATTACTTACTCATGGAAAGCTCAGAACTTCAGAAGGCATTCCAAACGGTTTACAATCGCTTTCATGGAAGCCAACCTTTCTATATACCTGTGAAGTTTGCGTTACTCACTCCATCTTATAATTAGGTAATATAAAATGACAGCACAAGAGGTATAAAACACAGGAGGAGCCAATATGATGGGCTAGTATAGGATATGGTTAATATAAGCCGGGGGCCTATGTTTCATAAAGGAAATGGAGAGGAAGGCTTTGTAAATACAATGTGTTTAAGTAAAAGGAGAGAGGAGTGAGGACATTTAAGGTAGACAGTGGCAAAGCGAAAATGACGTTTTGACTACTTAATGAGGGCTAGAGAATCAGCCACTGAGCTACAGGAGACTTTATCATTGGGCAGCATGCAAGGTTCATGGTCATTTCAATCTACTACTATGAGCTAAGTGAATACCAATCTAATGTGTGTGCTAGAGACTGGACATAAACTTCTTGGAGGGGAAGTCCAGTCTCCAAATGTATCTACATACATATGGCTGTCTCATAAGATACAGCATAGAAAAATGACCATCAGAAAGGATTGCAGGGGGGTTGAGTGAATATCAAAGGTGTATGTGCTGGGTAGTTAGGCACCTAGGGCCTGAGTCATGGCCCTGAGTCATGCTCAACACCCCTGACTAACCTCACTGTCCCCAACTACTCTTTTCTTCTTCCCTCTGCTCAAGAAAAGAAAATTTAAAGCATGCACAGACTTTCTATAGTTTCATTATTATTCTAAAAGTCTCTCCTGGAAGACATCTCTGAAGTGTGAAATAGTGTCATTACCAAAATCTAGAGCAGGTCTTAAGTTCCTAGAGTAAAGAACTTGCAATCTCTTCTCTAGATCTTTTCAAACATGTGATTAGACCCGAGATAAAACACATGGTTAACATACAATCTAAACTGCCTTAAACCAGAATGTAAGAAGTATCTCCATTCACTGGTGAATTCTAAGCCAGTTGCTTCAAAGCTGCATGCTGCTCTCCACTCTGTGGTCTGACCTCGGTGGCCAGACACTTATCAGTGTTCTTTCCATAACAATCAGCCCTGGCTCTGTATCATATGCTTAGGCCACACCACAGAGGCAGCCTGAAAATGCCTCTGCAGTGCGACTTTTGCTTTTCCCCTTGGAGAAGTTAAGCCTTAAGCAGACATCTTATCCAAAAGGATCTCTCTCCCCTGTCCCCATCCAGATTAGGTCTTATCACTAGCTCAACCACCCTCTTAACCTACTTCTGAAAAAGAAACACTGAGGCAGAAAGGATAATTGAGCGGTGCCTCTCAGACGCCTGCAAAGTACTTCTTTATTCTGCAGTTACATTTTCTGAGAGGTTGAACAAGTTGATGCTCCAAACTGAGTGATCCCATTATGGGAACTTCAAAGGAATAAAGTGAACACCATGGCTGCTTATGTAAGCCAATATTCCCAAAGTTCAAATATTCCATCTAGAAGACTGGATAGGACATGTCTAGGCTATTCTCATTTACATGCATGTGAATAGTCTTAAGAGAATTTCAGCACTGTGACTGACGGCCTCTACTTTCTATGGCGCTGTTTCATCAAATTTCTTCCTTCCAGGAGAGGTGCTACTAAACCACAGGTGTGTGCTCCAAGCAAGTTCAAGGAAATCCATGGCCAGATTCCTTCCTTGCAGAAATTACCAGCAAGAATGGTGAGATCCAAAGGAGTCTCATGGCCAGCCCTCTGAACAGGGCAATGGCTGGAATGGCTTTTCTCATATTGGCATATTTGATGTGTCTAGAAAGCAGCACTGGTTTAGAAGTGAAGCTTCTCATCCCCCAAGCACAGGAATGCTAGTGACCTATTTGGGTGGGGGAAATGGTGAGGATTAAACACTTAATATTTATTGAGCATCTGTAGTGATCTATGTCCTATTTGGAACACAGCAGAGGAGGCATGACTTCTCTGTCAATCAGGTTAATGAGGAATTGATTTTTTTGAAGCTTTTTTTAAAACACAAAGTATGATGCCAGTGTTAAATACCAATCTTATTGGGAGCAGTGCTCACCTAGCCAGCTGCCTAATAAGGAAGTGAAAATGTGGGCAATCGATAGCAAATCTATAACTGCTTCCCAGGGTAGTGTTAGAATAGCTTTTCCTCAAGTAGCCTGTGCAAGCAAGCACTCAGACTCTAGTCTAAACTATTGAGAGAGAGAGAGAGAGAGAGAGAGAGAGAGAGAGAAGCTCATCTTTTTCTTGTAAGTAAACAGGCCCCATGGTTGGTGACCTCCTGAACTGAGATCTGATCGAGCCATAGAGCTCAAGAAAACCTTGAAGGGATAAATGGCCCATAAAGCAAGCTGAAGTCACCGCTAAAGCCCTTTAGAAAACTCCTGTCACAATTTCTCAAGACAACTGGGCCATCTGGTGTCAGAAAGTTAACAGTCAAGGCTCCTTTCTTCTCTGCCTTCCTCCCAGGGCAAACCAAGCTTTTCCCAGGCAACCCTTGATACAGCGTTGGCCAGCATCTTCTCTCGGGAAGAAGGTAGGCTCAAAACTAAGCCTCTAAATCTAAACGGCCCAAAGGATGGCCTGAGAGGCACCCAGGAGCACACCCAGTCACATGGCTCTGATTTGGCACACACAAATCCAAGTCTATTACAGTCCAGGTGAAATGCATCTCCGTATTAGCAATGAAACAAAAATACTGAGGGATATCATTTATTGGGGATTTAGTGTGTGACACCCTCTGTATCAGACACCTTACCTACCACATTTCCTATAACCCTCACAAAAAAAAATCTTTTCAAGTAGGTAGATACTCATAGTACTACCATCAATATAGGTGAAAAACTGAGGGCCAGAGAGGACAGGCTGATAGGTGTTCACAAGAGAGTTCCAGTCCCAGGGTATCAAACTTCAAGTCCCCTGTCACTCTACCATCAGCCTTGAAAAATTATGTCCCTCTGTCTACATGCCTTGCTTAGTGGTGGGCAGATCGCACATGTCATCTTTTTTTAAAAAAAATGCTTTGAAGTTTCATTCTTAAATTTTTAATTGTGAGTATTTGTATCTGTGGGAGTGTTGGGTACTTGCAGGTGCGTACAAATGCCTGTGGAGACCAGGAGAGGGCAGCAGATCCCCTGGAGCTAGAGCTGTAAGTGGTTGTGACCCTCTTGAGGGAGTGCTGGGACTCGGACTGCATTTCTTTGCATGAGTATCATATGCTCTTAACCCCTGTGCCATCTCCCCAGCCCCACACAACATCACCTTTGAACACAAGCAGGAAGGAAAGTAACTCAGCAGCTCTTTAGCCTGCTGAGGACTGATCTTACACCAAGATGTTTTCTAAGTCGGAAGGTAACAAAGATTGTTGCTTCTGTCTCCTTACCCAAAGTGGATCCCCAGACATCACAGTTGATCTTTGATCTTTCTGTTAATGTGATGTGCAGTAAGATTATTCTGAAATCAGTCAATACCTGTGTGAGTTCATTTAAGAGTCTGAGTGATAATTGTATTAAAAATAGAAATTTCTTGTTTTAGAAGAAAGGTAACTAGATCTACAGTAATATAAGTAAAAATTCTAATTAGCTACAAAATTATTATCTATTGTTTCTTTTACTATTGCAAAATATATGTGTTTTTACTGTGCCTGAATATAGTTAATTCTCTTAAGGAGATGAAAAGATCCCTCTGAAATCTGACTTTTGCCAGAACTATGATAAATTTCAAGTCAGCGATTCCTCAGTAGAATTGACATTAATGAATTCATATCTTATCTCTTACTTTTAAAATATCTCATTTCCAAGGATTGAAGATGATTCTATCCACCATCTTATTTATTTTATATAATGAAATAAGGTAAACTGATCCACAGAGGAAGCTGCACCTACCAAGAGACACTCCAAACCAGCGCTCCCACCCAATCACTGGCTGGCCCTCCAGGTTTCTCCTGTACAGGTGAAATCTACAACTCCTTTGCCTAAGTGTCCATGCCTTCGTGGATAAATTAATGGCTGACAGTTTTATTAATAATTACATAAAAAGTCATTGTTTTTAACAATAAGATAGGCTAGCCAAGAGGGAACCATGGTACCCATCCAGAAAGGAAGAAAACAGGAAATAAAAGAAAGTTGTTTGTTTATTCATCCATCTGCCTACTTGGAAGTTTAGGAGTGGCTGTGCATCAGAGCTGTTGGCTGGGCCTCATTTCCAGTCTCCCTTTCTTCCTTACCACAGACCCCAGTTTTCTCAACCAGGTTTTGGTCATTATGTCTGTGTACTAATTAAACCTTTGTCCTACCTACTTAGTTTCAAAGCAAACAGAGTCTCCTTTTCAGTTTTAATCAACTGGGATTGACTTTGCCATTATTTAAAACCCAAAATTATTTTTTCCGATACCAGGTATTGAACCTAAGCCCTTGCATGCCCTGAGTATTGCATTCTGTCACTCGGCTGTATTATCCACCTACTTTTAGTTTTTATTTTGAATCAAGGGTTTCACAAAATTGCAATCCTCCTGCCTCAACCTCCTAAGCAATGGGGATTGCTGGCCCGCCTCACCAAACCTGGTGCAAAAACTTCTTACCCGCAACATTTGGTTGGCGAGTGCAATGGAGAATGTAAAGAGCTTAAAAGATGCATTCCAACCAGATTCAATCATAACGCAGGACCTTAAACTAGGAAACAAATTAGCAGAAAAGAAGGAACATAACAAACCTAGGGGAAAGAGTCTGACAGAATCCCATTGGAAGCAGCTGGTTTGGGTCCACATTTGAAAAGCAAGTCCATAGATATACGTGTGTGTGTGTGTGTGTGTGTGTGTGTGTGTGTGTGTGTGTGTTCCATATAGGAACTACATGTTCCTACTGATACTAAAGAATGTGCTGTGTGGAAGAAGCCAGAACACAGCAACTCCACTGAGAGTCCTGTTGAGCCTTGGGTTCTGCCTCTCTCATTTCCTCTTGGCAGAGGGGACTATGGCAATTGAAAAAGAAGTCTCCCATCATGAGTCAGGTTTGAGATAGGGAAATCTTAGAACACTGTCCAAAAAGGTCTGGGAAACAATACAGGGCCTACAAGATGGCTGAGCAGGTAAAGGAGCGTGCTTCCAAGCCTGACGATCTGGGTTCAATTCCTGGAACTCACATAGTAGAAGGCAAGAACTGAACTACTATAAGTCATCTTCTGACCTCCATATGAACACTGTGGCACGTGTGTGCCACCCCCCAGACACACTAAATAAATGGATTATTTTTTTAAGTCCAATATGACTTGATCCAGCATCTTGTCTATAATGGTCAGCATAATGGGGTAAGAGACTCTAGGATGTAGCAAAGCTTGTAATTGGGCAAACAATGTATGCAGTTCTAGGTGATAAGCAAGACCCCGACCAACAGGTACACAGGGAATTGCCTCACTTCTCAGGGCAAAAGTTGAGGTTGGCGTGAGCTGAGCAGGAAACCCCTCCCCTTTCATCTCGTAGAGTTTTTCCTGCTCCAGCCCCAAACTCCCATAGCTTTATAACACAGTCTTACACTTGGTGACAAACTAGGCAGAAATGCTGGGGTCTCCTTGGATACGGGTTGCATGAGGGGGATGATTTGTGTCTACTGGCTCATTGCTAACCCTCCAGGACCCAGCACTGTATCTGATATACATACAAGATGCTCCATACACACTCATAGAATAGATGGATCTACTTAGCAAGCTCCTAGTTCCCAGGGAACAAGATGGAGAACATAAAACATTTCACAGGGAAGGCTGGAGTGCTGCAGGCAAGAAGGAGAAAGTTGATACTGGCAAGAGTAAAGCAGAAGGTCCCTCTTTCACCTCATGTGGTTTCTCTTTCTCTTCCTTCATTCCCTTCCCCCAAACTTCCATAGCTTCATAATGCAGCACTGTACTTGATAATGAACTAGGCAGAAACACTGAACTGTAGAACCTGGAATGGCATGTAGTTGCAGCCACCTCCCCTTCAGCAACAGAGAAAACTCTATGCAACAGTTAACTAAGGAGGGACTGATGGACGGCCAGGGATGCCTTTTCATCCAAAGCCCATTAGTTCAGCTATGCTGGTTATTCACAGTCAAATGGTCAGTGTCCTTGTTATATTGGTTATTAATTATTTAGAATACCACCGTGGGGAGAGTAGGTAGAAAAGTTTAGAGTGTGCTAGCATGACCCTTGGGCCTGAACAAAGATACCCCTGCATGAGAAAAGCCATCCAGGCACAATATAACTGGAGATCACCATACACAAAAAAATAATATTCATTAGTCAAAAGTATCAAGGTTCTTTCTTTAGTAGCCATAATTCTTTGGAGTTCTGGGGAAAGTTAAAGACCTGAATCTCAAACTCTTAGGAACTTTTGCTTATGTTGTTTATCTCTTCACACCAGGAAGACCAAGACACAAGTTCATGTTATGGTCCCACAACAGACAATTCTGAATAAGCCTTACGTGAAAAAATAAATATCCCTCCCTGATTTGAATCTCCCAGATTTGCAAAAGTATCAGAATATCTTTTCTTCATGTAAAGCTTATTCAGACGTTTGCTCTTCTATTCTTCACACTTGGGATATGAATAATTAGGAATACACTTGAATAGAAACTGTCTAAAGTTGGCTGTATCCAGGATCAGGGAATATATTATTGTTCAGATAAGTGAGATGGCTAAGGGTATTCTAAGGTTGCATGGTGCATTGTTTGGAGAGATACATGCATTTGTGTGCGTAGTGATTGCAGGTGAAGGAACTATATTGCCACATACAAGGAGAGTATGCGCATAACCCCAAACCAAAAGGAAGTTCCAAGGTACAAGACTGCCTCCTTGCTTGCCTGCCTCATAGTGATGCTATCTGACTTTGGATAGAAAAGATGTTGCCTGTGTAGCTGGCATACCTATAGGGGACATGTGTAGAACCTGGGGAAAAGTATGGAAATTGTTATAGGACCCCAGGAATGAGATGTTATGTTGGGCAGTGAAGAGAGCTATAAAGCTGTCCTCGAGAGGTCCTAGCACCTGTGGTAGTCAATTTAAGTCGTTTCTGTATGTGTGTGGCAAAGGATTTCATAGTAACAGCAGCAGTAGCTCCATGCAGTAACTGTGGGCCACACTGCAGTAGATGTGTTCTTCCCCCAAGGCAATCTCATTTGTTCTCCTCCATAAATACATAAGCTCTGTAGTGCTCCTTCCAAACTCACTGCCGAAACCCTAGTCCCCAGTGGAATGATATTTGAAGATCCAGCCTTTAAGGAGATGATTGGCGTTAAACAGATGGTAAGGGTGTGCGTGGCGTTTGTCCCATAGGATTAGTGCCCTTTCAAGAAGAGTAAAGACCAAGGAGCCATCTACATAGAAAGAGACCATGGGAGGGGACAGTGAAAAAGCCACCACCTTTTGAAAAAGAAGAAAAGAAAAAGCCACCATCTGTAAACAAAAGAGAGGGACCAGCAAAGAAATCAAACTGACTGAAACCTTGATCTTAGATTTGGTCAAATCTTGATCTCAGATCTTTAGCCAAAGACTGTAAGAAAATGGATCTGTGTTGGCTAAGCCACCCAGTCTGTGACCTTTTGTTTTGGCAGCCCTAGCAGATGCATACGAAGATGTATGCAACAGAGGGGCTCAGAGATGGACTTCCTGAGTTCAAATCCTTCCTGAGCTTCTTTTTCTTTGTTTAATCTTTTTGGGAAGTTTAAAGAATTTATGAGGTATAATTTACAAATAATATTGAATGTATTTAAGGTGTATAATGTAGTGTTTGCTATATGATCACATTATGCAGTGAGTGGCACAATTAAATAAAATACCCACCATCTTTCACTCCAGATATACCCCCTCAGTGAGCTTCAAGTGTACAATATAGAGCTGTTAACCATAGTCTCCATGTGGGACATTAGCTGTCCTGAACTTACTCCTGCCTGATAGCCAAAACAACACCTCTCCATTTCCTCTTTTTTGGATTCTTAACTATGATGATGCTCTATTGCTTACTGGACACAGTATCAAATTTGCAACACAATTACATTAACCCCACACATCACCTAGTGGAAGATGAAGACAAAAATATCCTCAGTCTATAAAAAAAAAGGAAGTCTGTAGTTCTGCTTAATAAACAGGTAATGGGGGTGATGACCAATCTTGATCGTCAATCTGGTAGGAGTTGGAATCCCCTAGGAAACAAATCTAGGATGTGGGGGTGCCTGTGAGGATGTGGGGGTGCCTGTGAACATGTGGGGTTGCCTGTGAGGATGCTTCCAGAGAAGCTTAAATGGTATAAAAAGACGCGCCCTGAATGTGAGCAGCATAGTTCCATGGACTGGGGTTCTAAGTGGGATAAAATCATGAGTGCTAGCATTGGCCTTCAGTGGTTTTTTTTGGGGGGGGGGCTGGATTTTTGAGACAGGGTTTCTCTGTGTAGCTTTGGTGACTGTCCTGGGACTCACTCTGTAGACCAGGCTGGCCTTGAACTCACAGAGATCCACCTGTCTCTGCCTCCCGAGTGCTGGGATTAAAGGCGTGCACCACCACCACCCAGCCCCCTTAATGTTTCTTGACTGCAACCATCTGCCTCACGCTTCTGCTCTCATGTCTGCCCTGTCATGGTGGAAGGTATCCTCTCCTAAAAATGCCAACCAAAACACACCTTTCCTTCCTTAAGCTGCTTCTGCCAGCTTAATAGCAACAGGAAAAGTAACTAATACAGAAGCGGGATATTGTTTACTATGGCAGCTCAGGAGGGCAAAAGAGGTAGCTTTGCCTCCAGAGCTACATAAAATCTATAAGTCATTCCCCCACCCCCCCTTCATTCATAATGATAGAAACCCCCATCAGTAGATCTGTTTGCGGTACAGAATCACAGATAAACCCAGGAATAAACACTGGGTTTTTTCTACCTCAGGCAAATCTTAATATTTACCAGTGGCGACTGAAGACATTCAAATGACTCATGGAAGCTCCTACAGTTCCTGGGGATATGCCACAGAATTTTCCAACTACACCTTTCACCAATTTATTTTTTATTCTTTTTTTTTTTTAGAATTTCACACAATGTGTTTTGATCATATGAACCCCCAGCTCCTCCCATATCTACCCTACCTGCCCAACTTTATATCTTCATTTTTCAGCCCACCAAGCACTATTTGTGCTAACTATATAGTTGGATGTGTGGTCTTCCACTGGAGTGTGGGTGGCTTACTACTCCTCAGGTAGGAGTGGGACTTTGTGCCCACCTTCCCTCTCCATGCTGGGTTTTAGTCTTACTAAAGCTCACATGAATCTTGTATGTACCATCATAACTGCTGTAAGTTCATAGTGCCACTATCCTGTCATGTTCAGAAGATACTAATTCCTTATGGTCATCCACCACCTCCAGATCTTATGCCATTTTTACCCCCTCTTCTACAATGAACCCTGAGCCTTAAAACGAGTATTTGTTTTGATTATAGATGTTCTATCTAAAGCTGAGCACTCTGAAGTCCTTTATTCCTTGAACTTTGGCTTGTTGTGAATTACAGTGTGAATCATCATCTACTGCAAAGAGAAGTTTCTCTGATGAGGGTTGAGAGATGCGTTAATCTATGACTATAGCAACAAGTCATTAATATCTGTTTAATACCATGTCCATTTAGCAGACTAATAGTCACAGGTTCTCCCCTAGGGCCTATGACCATCTAGGCATAGGTTCTTAGCCTGGTAATGGTTCCAGGTATGGGTTTCATCATGTAGAGCCATATTCAAATACAAGCAAACAGTAGTTGGTTACTCCTATGATATTCATGCCACTATTATACCAGCAGACACATCTTGCCAGGCCAGACGTTGTTGTAGTTCACAGGATTCGGCTGGGTAGGACTGATGATGACTTTTGTCCTCCAGAAGTGCACATGGTATCTCCAGCATTATAAAAGCTAGCCCAGAAGGATGAAGCTTCCAGGCCAGTGCCAGCTGGATTTCTCCATGTTCTATAGGCAAGTATTTGGTGTCTTCAGCAGTAAGGTCTTCCTGTCAAGTTCTAGGGAGCAACAAATAACATTGGCGATGGCCTGTAATGTTTGGGAGTCTATAGGCCCTGACTGGCCAACAACTCCAAAAGAGGTAACCCATTCCTAGATCCAGGTTTATTCATTAGCCTGTGTTATCTATCTAGTAGGGCATTCTTGCCCCATTATAGGGTAACTCTATTTTAACTCTCTCCATGTACGTACGTACGTACGTACGTACGTACACACACACACACACACACACACACACACACACACACACTTCTATAATAGTGGGTTTCCATGTTACTCTTTTGAAATGTGTTTAGTCCTATTTATCCCTCCCCATATTCCCTCCCCCAGCCTTTCCTCCCACTCCACCCCAGTCTAACCCTCCCTTTCGTTCTATCCTCTTTTTTAAAAACCTCTCTGAAGGTTTATATATTTTTTCCAGAACAGTATGTCCTGTCTTAGACATAACCAAAGTCCAAGCTGATCTAATGACCAAAAGAACTCAAAGAAAATCACACACGGCTGGCTGCTTCTGGCCATTATTTGAATCCTCTTTTTCATGAAAATGTAGCCCACATGAGGGTGGGTGTGAGCAGATGCCTTCAGTACCATTCAGCCACTGGAAGGGATGGGGCACCATGTTCCCAGAAGATTTTTTAAAAAATAAAAAAAAATAAAAAATAAATGCTTGTTTCCTTCCGCATTTTGCAATAGAACTGTTTAGTGATACAAAATTTTCCCCATTCACATTCAGCTGTCTGTACTTCATTACTGTCTACAGATGCTTCCAGCCTCAGATCACACCAGCTCTTTGTCACTCATGTTCTCCTGCCATTGAGCCTGAAGGGAGCTATGGGGCGGGGGAAGGGTGAACATCTCCCTTGAATGGCTGAGAAACTCCCTCACCCCCACACCCAATCAGCCACCCAACCCAAGTCTGCCACCTCTTCCTTTTCGATGCCTCTTGCATCTGTTTCTCTCCCTTCCCTCCTGCTGTCACCGTGTTTGTTCAGGACTCAGACACTTCCTGCCCAGGCCATTGCCGAAAAACAGCAGCTTGGTCTTTCTTCTGTGTCTGGATTCTCCCTGTGCCTCCACCAGGATACCACCATTGATAAGGTCTCTCTATCTGTGCGTGCGTGCACATGTATACCCAGGATCTCACTACGCAGCTCAGGATGACCTTGAATTCACAACCCTTACAAATGAAGCCAGACACATACCACGGCACTGGGCCTCCCCACTGGTTTTATCCATCCCCTCCTCAGAAACTCCCAGTGGTTATCCACATTGCCCAGCAAATGATGTTCTCTACTGCCTTTCCGTGGATTCTCTCTCTCTGCCCCTACACAAGCCCTATGTCCTCACCATCAAATTATCCAACAGACCCCAAAGATGCTGGACATCACTTCTTTTCAGGGATTTCACCTGTACAAATTCCCTTCTCTTTAGTGACATCCTGGCTTTTGTTAAAGCCCCATTGACTCTCTAAGGACAAATTCTTCACTCTTTCATCCCTCTCCTCATTCAGCAAGCAGTCGATGAGAAGCAGGTACCTTTTGTAATATCCTGGGGGACTGGTGAGTGTATAAGGTAGATGTGATCATCTAGTTGTGTCATTTGCTAGCTAGTTCAGGAAAGAGATAAATACAAAATAATGCAACTAAAATAACAACCAGAAATGTGTTAAGGACCCAGAGCATTATCAAGAAAAGATAGAAGCTGGGCAGTGGTGGCATACACCTTTAATCCCAGCACTTGGAGGCAGAGGCAGGTGGATCTCTGTGAGTTCAAGGCCAGCCTGTTCTATAGAGCTAGTTCTAGGACAGCCAAACCCTGTCTTGAAAAACTATTATAATAATAATACAGGAAGAGGATTATTAGACAACCCCCTTTAGAATGGAAAGTCAGGAGCAGAGAATTGAAGAATCAGTTTACCCGTTTCTTGAGCTGGGGGTACATGAGCGTCAAGGGTGTCAAGGAAAGTAGATGCAGGGTTGAGAAATTAAAGAACAGAAAGAAGCCACCTCACTATGATAACACATACTTGGAAACTGCTCAACTACCTCTTCTGCAAGCACAAGACAGGTGATGTGAAAATGGACTGTCTGTCCCATCATAGATCCAGATAAACCAATGGATGGTGCGACTAACAGATGAATACCAGGAGCCAGCTAACAAGCAGAAACTATGGACACTTCATGTATATCCACCCAGACCTGCTGGGAACCCTAAGCCATTCTCAAGCCCAGAGACATGCTCTCTCAACTGTTCTGTGTATTCACAGTACACACATCCCCAAACACACTTGTTTATGCATATACACAACAAGGGATATTTGCATGAACTTGAATACAAAGCAAAGGTAAGGGCTAACAGGCACTGGGAGTTCAGACTGTTCAAACTAACTGTTGTTAACCTCTGACCCTTCCTCACTCCCTGCCCCTAGCTCCTAATCACAGACAACTCCCAGACTTATAGCTACAATGCAACTAAGGCCAATGTCACTTGAATTTAAATAACCTTGGGGGACACCTGATTCCTTGGGGAGAGCCCATTGGCCTCTCCTTCCTTACCCTTCCCAAGACTGTGCTTGTTTTAACTGGGCTTCAGGTATTCTTCCTTATTGCTACTACAGACCCTACATCTAGGAACAGTAGTAAAGCCAGAGAACCTGGGGACTGGCTCTCAAAGGACAGCAAGACTTACATAAAAAAAACAAACAAACAAACAAACAAACTGGGCTTCCTCTAGTCACTTTTGAAGGAATGAAGTAGGAAAGGAAACCCTTCCAGAAGAAAGTAGAAGTCTCCAAGCACAGGAAACAGACATGGGAAGGCCCTTGGCATTGTATTAAAAAAAATGTTCTTCAAAGTTTGGCTGGAACATGAGTGACTGAGACATAGGGGGACCAGGGGCAGGGCGTGGGTAACTATAGGAACTTTCTAAATGTGATACAAAGTCACTGGTGGATTTTAAGTCAACCATGGTACCTTCCTCTTCTGATCTTGAGGTGAGCTTCCCGCTACCCAGTTCAAACTCACCATACACGCAGGTCCTCATCTCCTACCTGGACTCTCAATTCAGAGCTGAGACATCTGCATTTTTAACATTATGGGAAATGGTGATGATTGGAGTCATCACCCGTGGCAATGTGTACGTACCCAATGCAGAGCATAGAAAAGGTTCTCTTCACAAAAAAAGCACACGACATATTTTATAGTTGTTATTATTTCACTCAGGGAGAAATTAGGTTGATTTTGCTCAAATATGACTTTGTTTAACCCAACAAGGAGAGCAAA